>VZTZ01021380.1:1400835-1529227 GCA_013400955.1 Drymodes brunneopygia | reverse complement strand
TTTTTTTTTTTTTTTTGTGGGTTACAAAGATTTCACTGCCTGTTATTAATAGTGGCTTTAAATATACACTTAATATCAGTGTAGTCCTTCTCAGATGCATAGAATCCATCACAACACGAATTCATAATCACCAGAAGAGTGAATAAATATTTTTCATGAGCAGAAGTTATTTGTGTAGATGGTGCAGTGCAGGAGCTGCCTGTGATTTGTCTCTTAATTGATGCCTTTGGAGATCAGGGAGAGGGGAAGAGCTCTGAGGAGTGTTCCATCACACCCAGCAGACAGCTGGCATTGCTGATATCTCTTTCTTTCTACCTGCTCCATCATTTTATCTAATCAATATCAATGGTCACAGACTGGTAGCACTGTAGATATGAGGTTATTTCACTCCCTGATGCAGAGGAGTCATTGCAGAGACAGAACAATTCTACAGCCACAATTTCGGGCCTGCAGCACATGGGAGGGGTGCTCATGATGGAGCATCCACCTGTGGAGATGTAGCCAGCATGGGATGGAAAATGAGATCCAAGGGAGGAGTACTGGGGGCTGGAACCCTGCATGAGCCAGAGATTGATGTCACACTCACCCCTCCATAAGGGAAATTAGGCAGGCTGGCAGTGAGAAGGTGCCTGCTGCAAAATAACATTTAACACTAATATTTTCCCAAGACACAGCTTTGTTGGGAAGCAATAATTTATATCATCCTATGCACAGGGGCAAATGAAGAGCACAGGACTCAGAGGCTGGTGGCAAACATGCTCCTTGAGACAGAGGCTCTCCTCAGACAAGGCAGAGCTGGGCTGGGAGTGCACCTGACAGCTCTTGCATGGCCAAGCTGATCATGAACCCCAGCACCTGGTTACAGCAGAGCCTTATTATTCTTTATCTGGCATTCCCTGCTTGGATGAACATACCTAGGCTATGTCTTCCAAGCAAATTATTGCCCATCTTCATTGTTTTAAAATAATCCTTACGCACAGAGAGGTTATTCCAATGAGTCAGAAATTAATAAACAGAAAGAGGTGACAGGCTGTGTTTGCTGATGGCATCTCCAGTCACAACAGGGACTCCACCCTTGCTGCCATCTTCAGCTGTTAAACCACATCTGTTAAAGAAAAACACAACTGAAAAGCAGGAAACCAGATGAGGATTCACGTTGACTAAACAAATTATACTACCAATAAATTTTCTGAAAAATGGGTAATATTTCTGCTTCAAGGTGCACAGGAATGGAAAATATGTCATTTTGAAGGTACAACAAATATAGACACACCTCTTTACATCACCAGGCTCACCCACTGACAGCCTGCCTGGCAGGATGGTGGATTCCTAAATCTGCTTTGATTTAGGAGTTTTGTCCCCTCTAAACCCAGAGCCATGGAACAGCTCCACCTGAACAGGGGACAGGAAACAGCAGCTGATGGACCCCAGCCTGTGTGGGGGTGAGGGAAGGATAAGAACCAGCAACTTGATTTTCATGAGCAGCTCCAAAGGAGTTCAGGTCTTCAGTTCACTTCCATTTCAAAATAAAACACCAAACATGCTTCTTCAAGGAACTGTGGATGCAGCTTCACAGAACCAATTCAGTAAGCTAAAAAGAAAACAAACAAACAATCATAGTTATTTGTTTCCTTTTCCAAGCTTTAAAGAAATAGGTCTTCCATCTGTTCTTAGTGTACTGAACATGCTTGTTCAGCAGTGGTTTAATGGGGAAACCTGTGCAAACTTTTGAACTGTGGTTAGGGTTGCACATTGAGGTTTTCAGTCCCTGGTGGGGTTTCTGGTCCCTGCACATGTCACACAATAAATATATGGCTTGTCTTACACACACAAAGCACACACCAGAACTGCAAACACTTGCCCGTGGGACACACTGCTTTATGGCTTAATATGCTTATGGTTGTAATAAAATTTATTTTAGGAGAAAGCAGTAAAACAAAATTTAGAGAGTAGAATAATGGGATAATTATGCTCTAAAACCAAATGGGCTTTCTTTATGTCACCGTTTCATAAAGTCAAAACAATTTATTGCAGCAGTACCTCAATAACCTCACCACCTATTGGTCAGTTGCCACTTTCATGATAAACTCTGCTTTTCAGGACCTTCATAGAGTGCAGCAATTCCAGCTTGTATTAAATGAAAACCTGCCATATCGACAAGTTATCAGCACAAATGCAGTTCTCCACACCTCAAAAGACTAAAATCCATTTTTAGGATCAGGATATATTTGGGGAGAGGGAGTCAGGGGTAGAAGGTTTGCTTGCAGGAACACAAGTGACCAATAAGACAATATTAGCTATAGAAATATCACAGCCTTTCCGAGGTTCTCAGTGTTCCTGGCATTGCAGGGATGAGGAGGGGAACAGATCCTTGGGCTGATTAAAGCCCATGGAGCCAAAAGTAGGGGCAGTGGGGAAGAGAGAGGATCCCAGTTATTGATGTACTAGGAATAACACTGCACCATGTATTTTACAGCTCAGACCAGGAGACCATGCCCTGAATTTCCCATACATGCAAAATTTTTATTCACTAGAAACTGAGGAATTGAGAGCAGTTTCTTAAGTGGAAGAGGAGACAAATGAAGCGGAAAAACAAATTACTTAAAAGCACCAATAGGCTCTCAGCTCTATATCAGAATCCTCATATAAACAGTAACCTCATAAAAATTAATAACAGGCATTTTTTCAAGAGAAAGTGAGGAGCATTCTGTAACACTTAGCATGCAAATGAGACAGTAGTAACACATGCATTCAGGCTGAACATTTGATAAGTTCCAAGTTCTTGAAATGAATCCTACAGAAACAGATACTGTCATTTCTCATTCCTCCAATTGTTCCTTGCTCCTGCATCCTTTGGAAGCAGCTGGAGGTTCAGAGTCAGCTCTGGGATGCCTCCCTCAGCACAATCTTTCCCTTTGCTGTTCTCATTTGGGCAGCAGCAGCCCAGCCCTGGGCCAGCCACAGAAAATCAGCCTTGGGATGGCAAAACCCAAATTGCCCCCACTGCTGGGGAGCCCTGTGCTGGCCCTGGTGCAGGGGGAGGAGGCTGCTGCTGATTGCAGCAGTGCCAGCCAGGGTCCAGCCACCAGCTGAGCATCTGAGAGCCAGAAGAGATCCTACAGTCAGAGAATCCCTTCCTGGGACAATTTCCTTCCCCAGCAACAAAGCAAAGCTTTCAGGCAAGAAGAGACTTCATGTGTCCATTTTAGCAAAACAATTTGCAAGTCTATTCCACGTATATTGTGACCTTGTACATGCTTCTTTTGTGTCTGCCTATTAAATTGAGCTGGCACTCAGCACCTCCAGTGTGAATCAGGAACCAGTGGCCCTGCCCTGCTGGAGACATTCTGCAGAGAAGGATGGTACCACAGGGTCACCCAGAAAATCACCACTTCCTTCCCCATACTGTGGCAAGGCTGCAGGGAAGTCCACACTGCCTAAACCTCCATATTCATTCTGAAGCTTTCCAATTTACCACTTCTTCACATCAAATATAGATTAGTTTCTTTAATTGCCCTGTATAAATTCATAGCTGAAATGTTTGACTTGCCCAGAACAAATTGTCTGTCAGGATGATGTTTTGCAGCCAAGCAGATAGCTTAATTGGATATTTAACTTAACTGCAGGCTTTGTTTCTTCATATTTCAAGTCTTATTCCTTAGTGTTTGCTGAATTATGCATTCTGAACACATCTCTAGATTGTCTGACTTCAAGTAAGTGTTCTGTTATTCTTTGAAAATAAACATGTTTCACTATTAGCTTCTAGCTCCCTGCCATTCCTACATGATTTTCCCATATTCCAAAAAACCCATGACAGGCAGGTCCCTCCAGGACATGAAACACAAAACAACTCTGCTGTCTCCAGTCAGCATTTGGAGAATTGCAATCTAGAAAGATTTATTTGCAGATGAGGAATGTCCCTGGCAGTGAAGCCGGGCACATCTGGAGTGAGCTCAGAGCTGCAGAGCCCGAGCAAGTGCAGGCTAACTCAGCTGGCAGAACAGGATAGCACCCAAATCTCCTGCTGCTTCTGTGATTCCAGACTTCCTGTGTCAAGGATGTCAAGGAGCCACAAACTTGACTCCAGAGCTCAGTCAGTGAGCTCTGCCAGCTCCCCACCACAGCCACACAGAGCCAGAGCCACTGCTCACCTTCACACACAGGCCAGCCCAGGGAAAAGCAGTGGAAGCCAATATTTCACCTGTGTCTCTGAATTCCCCATAGAGCATTCACCAGGAAAAGCAAATTGTCATTTCAGATCCCTCCTTTTCCCCCTGCTGCTGTCAGGGTCTAGAGAGTGCAGTGTATTGGCAAATTAAAGCCACTCACAGTCCATACAACACAGCACCAACCCAAGCTGCCACATTCAGACTCAACTGCGCATGTTATAATCACAGGAGGAGCCTCTGGAATGTCCTTGCTCTCACCAGATCCTTAACATTCTCCTGATGAAGTTTTTCATATTTTTGTGCAATGATAAGCTCATAAGAGAAAACAGAACATATACTCAAAATTTATATCCCGTAGCATATGGCAAATTGGATCAAGAGCTTAGTAAAGTGAATAAATTACATAGATTGGGATGCTTCTGATTTTATTATCAACTTTGTCTTTGGGCATCTGTTCTCTTTGAAAGCTGCACAACTTTTGCTGCAAATGGCCTCCCCTCCTCCTGCTGAGCACAGGGTGTGATTCCAGTGTCTGACTGAATGGATGTTTGCTGATAATTTTTCAGCATCACTTATTGAGACATTATTGATTTTCAATTGTATCTAATTGCATGACACTCAGAACCCACAGGTAAGAAGCCTTATATTCTGTGAGATGAGGTCAAAATAACAGCAAGAGTCAGAAAAGCCACTTCCATAAGTCTTATATGCACTTGTAAGTAAGTACATGATACTTCTATTGCCCCAAGGAAAGTCAAGCAGCTCACAAACCTTCTCAGAATGAAATCCCATCATCAGATCTCACACCTGGATTTACAGTCAAAGCAAAACTGCTCCTGCCTAGGACAGTCTACCTAAAATCCATCTGGCAGTTGAAAACCGTTTGCTGTGCTGATTTTTTCATTTTTATACCTTATTATTAGTAATGACAGGATAGCCTTCATGACTATTTCATCATTTGCTTTTAACCAAGTTCTAGTTCATATTTTACTTCATGACATGACAGAACTTGGCCTTTTTGAAGAAGTTCTTTGCAATTTCTGATCTCTTCATCAGGGTTGGAACGCAGATTTCTGAGAATATAAATCAATGTGGAGTGAAACAAATCTGCTCTACAGAACAGGGTGCACAAGAAGAACTGAATGTTCAGTTCAAGTATGAAGGCCTCTTTAATTTTGCTGCAAAGCTACATAGATCCTGCTTTGATAAAAGGCTTGCACTGCACACAGAACATCACTGGAAATGCCCATGTAGTTAGAACAGGAGCAGCAATGGTCTTATCAGGACAAAAGCATCTGATGAGGGGAACCACAGACTTTTGACTAAGTTGTGATAAAAATTAATAATGAGCACCTACTGAAAGCAAGACAGAGAACATTATATGGAGTAGATGGTGAGTGACACTATATATACACACACAGAGCTGAGACATTGTTTTTCAAATTGTTAATGAATAATTAATGGTGCACTTGATGGAATGAATTCGCTTATTTTCATAATTTCCATACTGTCAAACCCCTTGCACCTACATCAAAAAAAGGGACAGGAGAAGGAGAAGAAAATGGCAATTTGTTTGAAAGCCTGCTTCATTAATATTCAGGATCATCCATTTTAAAGCAGCCATTTACAAATCAAACAGTCAGTGTGTGCCATTTTGCATACCAACGATATTATAATATGAACAACATCAAATTTCAATTACAAGCACATGAAGCCAAAATCAGCTCTCAAGCAAAAGAAGGATAGATGATAAAAATGCTCTAAATTCTTAGTGTAGGACTTGATAGAACTTTAGAGCTTTCTCTCTGCTTGAAGAAAATTATTCCTTTGTCCTACAGACCAACATGAAGAATGTATTTGGTTTCCCTAAATGGACCTGATTCTTTCCCACTTTACACCACTTTCATATCAAATGAAAGGAAGCAAACTAACAGAAAATGAGCTCAGCAGCCTGGCAAATGCTTTTGTTCATGTTCTCCCACATGCCCTTTGCAGATTTTACCCTACATACTTCAGCAATAAAATGAGATTACTTGAAAATATTTATAACACCTATTTCTATAAAATCCCAACATTAAATATTGGACACAAATGCACAGATAAAATCTTCTTGTAAGTAGACATGCAGGAATAAGTGTCCTCAGCTCATAGTGAAACTTTTGCAATTCTTTTGGTGTACAGACTTGAAACTGTAGCTAGGAGAAAAATCTGATTCTCACTCTTGGGGGCTATTCATTGTGCAGAAACTTTAGTGGTGATGTTCCTAGAGGCAATAAAGCCAGCTTTGTTCACATCCAGCTCTGCACAGAACCAGGACAGAGTCTGTGCCCTCAGCATCTCTTTATCTGCTGTGTGGTAGGTGCAGGGCAGGAGTTGTAGGAAAGGAAACCTGCAGTGGCAGCCTCAAATTTTACTCCTCCAAATATCTCCCAGTACAGGTTATTGCTTGGTGCTCAGGTTGCTCTCTCCACCATTCTCTCCTCCTAAAAGTCTCCACTTTTCTCCTTTAGGCACCTCTAAGGAGAAGGGTTCAGTGAGAGCCACTCTAAAATGGCCATTTCAGCATTTCTGCAGGGCACCTCAGCTTGATGTTGTTGCAGCTGCTGTGATCTGGTTGCTTTGCCAACCTGTGCAAAAGCTGATAAATGCAATTATTGCATTATTGCAATAGGCTCCTGAGCATATCCTGTCTCTCAATCTGGCCACAGAAATACCCATCACAAGGGTTCTGTAGAAATATTGGCAATTAGTGAACAAAGAATCACTATAATAAGCTAAGCCAAAGTACAAACTTAGTGTTAGCTCCTCATTTAGTTTAAATTTTTCCAGTATTGACAGTATTTGTTAGTGAACCAGTAAAGCCAGAGAAGCATTCTTAGATATGGGAGTAAGACCAAAGATCTCTCTTTAAATTCAGGTAAGAACAGACAGAGCTCTGCACGTTGTAAATAGAAGGGAGCTTTCCCTCCCAGCAAGGTTCTGCCAGGGTTTGGCAGCAGTTCCAAGTCAGTTATAGTCTGCTGTGAAACTAGAAAACAATTTATTTGAAATAATTGCAAGCTATCAGAATGGCATCTAGATTTCAACTGCATAACAAAAAATCCCTGAGGCTCAAGCATGTTTCCTGAAGACATTAAGACAAAGTTTTTTCATCCAGAACTCCTGGATTCAGGCTGAGTGCCAGTTTTGAAAGTGCTGCCAAAGCACAGACAGAATTTAAAAAAAACAAACCATAACAAAGCCATCCAATCTACCTGGTGACACAGAGAACCTTCTTTCCATGTGGGTTTTGCCCAAAATGCACATGGCAGCAGCAATACTACAGTTCCAAATAATTAATGTGCTGCAGTGATCAGTAAACTTGCTAATTATCAGTTGACTTTCCATTCAATCGATGCCATTACTGGAGCAAACTGAAATCAGAATGAGCATGGGAATTTATTAATTCCAGTAGCAAACCAGTCACAGCTGGGGAGAAGCCTGGGGCTTCAGTTTCCAGCTTTGCCCACTCTTCCCTGCTCAGGAGAACTGCTTTAACACATTGATACAGCGGAATTCGAGCAATGAATTGCTACAGAGTAAAACACCTCAGTTTATGAACAGAGCCTTCAGGAGCCTGACTCAGTTCCTGCACTGGAGGATCCACCCAGCACATTCACACCCACAGCCAGGCAGGACAAGGCTGCAGTCAAATGAATCTGAACAATCAGGAGTTCTGGACACAGCAGTGAGTTTAGTGCCTGGAATGTTTACAGAGAGGATGGATAAAAACATGCACTCTGTTGGTAAAGGGCCAAAGGAATCTCAGTGGCACAGAGTGAAGCTGGGATGTGTTTGTGTGTAGGCACCAGCAGCTCCTGAAGGGTTTGGTGTGGCCAAGAGGTTTTGTAATATTGATGATGCACAGAAGAATTGACTCACACAGCATTTACAGACTGGGAGCAGCAGGACAGAAATGCTAGCAGGTAGATCAGGGGGTTGTCAGGAGGAAAAAAAAAACCAAAACATTATTATAAAATACCTTCTAACCCAAGCACTTCACTGCTGGCAGGAGGGAGATGCCTGGGTATCACAACAAAGGGCTCTGCTGCAGATGCTCAGCAAAGCCATCCACAGAGGCCACTGAACTGGAGCAAACTGATGAGCTGGAAGAGCAAAAGGGCAAAACAGTGAAGATCTGAGCCACAGAGCCCAGGCACCCAGCAGGGAAGGCTGAGGGATCAAAGGTGCAATTAAAAGTCTGCAGACAGGAATAGAAACCTTGACCAGCAAAGTTACAGAGTTTCAGATGTAGGAACAGCAATAACTCCACAGTGGGTGGAGGATGCATTAAGGTCAGCACAGGCAGCATTGCAATCAAGAGGAGTGAGGCAACACCTGGTCAGAGGCTGACAGGGCATGAAAATTAATCTCTGAATGCTGCAGAGGATCTAAGCTGCTGAAAGAGGAAAACTCTGGTCCAAACTGGACAAGTATAACAGAGCAGACTAGCAAGTACTGTAGACATTCTGCATCAATAGACTTGGCTAACCCTGGGTAAATATTTTTATTAGATCAACACCTGAATGCTGTTTACTACTTCAGATAAAGACCAGAATATTATGAGAATGGTAGAGACAGTTTTATTCCCTCAGCAAGTGCTGCTGACCTGAAGAGCACATGGCCATCACCTGCACGCCTGAGGCTGGTGTGGGTTAGCTCTCATTCCATTAAAAAAAGAGCTGCCAACTGGTTTTTGTTACTGTTTGCAGAACTCATGTTTTATTAAAATCTCTCCCAGAGAAGTTACTTAGTCCTGTTTTAGCAATACAAGTGAAAAATACAATAGTGCCTTGTTTTTTTTCCTCCTATGATGGCTCTTTCATGGATACAAATGTGTTTTCCTTTACACCTAAAGTGGATTTACCTGACTCTGGTTTCAGCTCCCTTTCCACACTCAGTTACAAACATTGTTACCTCTGCCCTAACTCCCAGAGCTTTTTAACACCCAGTATTTTATCCCCATGAATGCTTTTAAATCAAGCAACTTTTCAATCTTCTTTTTCATATACTAAGTGGATTGAATTCATATGTTTTTCACCTGAAGACACATTCTGAAACGTCTGAAGCATTCTTTAATGATTTTTTTTTCCAAACTCAAGAATTTTGCAACTTTCATTTTAAAAGTTTCCAGGTCTACCTGCAACAGAGAGGTTTGCCTCTTGTTCCCCAAATTCCTGCTCATTATTGCCCAGAATCCCACATGTGGTCTACCACAATTCTTTTGACTGTCCAGGATATTCCCCTTCCAAGAGTCCCTCCTGGATTTTTATTTTTCCCCAGAATATACATTTCATTCAACATCTCTCACAGCCCATGTCTCAGACTGCACTGCACGTAACAAAAACCAGGCTTTATTTAGCACAGCTCACCTGTCACACCCAAACAATATTAAGCTTTTAAGTTATTTTGTGACCACAGAACAAACATCAATCTCCAGGTCCTGGAACACATCCCACAGAGCTCCAGACCAAACAAGGGATGTCCTGTTGGCACCCACCTGGGAAATTTGTCACTTTGCCCATTCCTAATCCATGTGCTTCAGAATCAAAACACTGGGGATTTCTAAATCAAGTATCCTTAAAGAGTTTAGGGAAGTTAAATTAATGCAATTATATCCAAACTTATAATCTCAGGAGGAAGCTCTAGGCTTGCCTAAGGTTTTTTCCAATGAAGACCTGTAGATGGACTTTAATTAAATTCTTCTGCTTATAGAACTGATATTTCCCAAGGGCTTTTAGGTTTTATGCATCCTTATTAAAAGTTACATATATTTCAAAAGTTCTGGTTACAACTGTTCCTTTCCTAGAAACAACTTTGCTTTTACCACCCACCACTCAAGGATTCTCCCCTTTTTCTTCTGTTTTCCCTTCCACATCCTCTCTTAAATATTTTTAACAGGTTTTTTTACCTTTAATTTACATTTATCAGCTTGAATCTAACTGCTGTTCTAAGCACATTCAGATCTTATCTGTAGTTTCAATAACAAAAACTGAGAGTGGACCTACAAAAGCAGATTTTTCTGGAAGAACAGAGCTTTCCTTTTTTAATAAAGCTCACTCACAACAGTTTCTTCCTTGGTCATGCAGGCCCTTTCCAGGGTATCAGTCTCCACAGGCTGAAACATGAGGAGCTTTTCTTGCTGCATGAGTCACTTCCCTACACCAGCAAAGAAACCTCTGATGTTACTCAGGCTGTTCCTTCTAATTATCTGGAGATGCAGATCTGCATGAATAATGTATATATTGGGTTGCTAACAGAACCAAAATATGTATTAGAAGTTCATTTGACTCATGCAAAAAGCAGAATGTTAAGGCTTTTTAAAGGAAGACAAATGTAAATTCCCTTTTCAGATTAACCTCCAGATAATTTCTGAGGACCAGAAGTTTAAGAACAGCCTGATTGCAAATAGTTATTTCAAAGGTTTAACAGCTAAATTTCCTGAAAAGTTTTCTGCCACTTTTGGAATACTGAATTATGCCTGAAGAAGATGCAACCCAAATTTAAGAGATCTGTCTCCTCAAAAACTTCAGCAAATTTCTTCTCGAGAAAAAAAAAATTCCCCAGTCCTAATTGCACACAGATCTTCATGAGCCCCTGCTGTTAAATTTCAGTGCAGGGTTAGAAGATGGAGGAGCTGTGTGGGCTCCCAGGCTGGCAGCAGCTGGGGCTGTGGGCTGGGACCTTGGGCACGGCTCCTGCTGGGGGACAGATGGGACAAAGTGACCAAACCCTTCCCAAGCAGCAGCCTGGAAAGTCCCTGCAGCCAAGCAACAGCCCTGCAAGCTCTCAGCCTTCGCGGACTTCCATGAAATCAGATAAAGCTGAATCAATGCCAGAGCAGACTGTTTAGACAGGGCATTGAAATCCTCTCCAGCCACCCAGGGACACTCAATGGAGCTCTGCCTGTGCAGCCCCGTTACAAAGCTCTCAACATTCCCAGCTCCAGCTCATCCCACCCACACCTGCTTAGCAGCAGGGCCCTCACTGTGCCCTGCTTCAGGCCATGCAATTTTAATTTTGGATCTGAGGATTATCTAAAGGTGTCTGTTAAGGAAAGTGCTCAGGACTTTCTAACTGCTGTTCTAACAATCAGCTTTCAAAGCACATTTACCTGGACAGGGCAGGTGCACTTGCTGCCTGTCCACCTTCTGTAAAGAATTCAACACCCAGTGGGGAAAGGACAATTCAGAGGCCATGAACAGAGAAATCCATTTTTTACAAATGGGAGGGAACTATGAAAATGCACTACTTTAGGTCACTAGTTGTATTTCAGGGGTGAGACCTGGAAATGTCTCCTGCAGTTTCAGCATTAATGCAGCAAAACTGCCAAAACTACCAAAATGCATCAGTTGGTCTTGATACTCTCTTTGCATCTTAAACATACTGTTATTTACAAATAAAATAATTATAACACATAAAATTTAAGAGATGTGGCTCATTACATGGGAGTATAGTTAAATCTGACTGGGCTCCTATCAGCTTCATAGAAGCCACAATAAAATCTTCTTGGAATAAAAGTAAATAATATAAAATAAATGGCTGAGAAAATTAGATTTCCTGGTGTTTTATCCAATTAATCCACCTCTTAATTCAAATTGGTTGGCTTTTTAATTACCCGTTAATCTCATCCATACAATCAGGGGCTTTTCTGCTCATACCTTTTCTTTAAAGCTTACCCTGATTTGGGTGTGTGATGTTACAGAGTTATTGTTTGGCTTCTTTAAAAAAAGGGTCTGGCTTATTTACCTGCATGGGCATAATATTGGAAACAATAACAATAGTCCCTCCCTGCTAAAAGGTATGACTTTCTAAGAACAGTTAGACCAGAGCACATTTCTAATGCCTTGTCCCTGGTATAAAAGGACAGCACAGAAATCTTCCAGGTTGGCTATTGACCAACTTTGCTGTAATACAGAGGATTCTTGATAAAGCATACATTGGGATGAATTTACAGAACATCATTGTTGGATATCACATAAGGAATTTTAAAAGCAAGCACAACATTTTTCATTTATTTCCAATATTTAAGCCAGAGATTTAAAACAGTACATTTAAAGTGACCAAAATTTAATCTTAAAAAGGAAAGAAAAAAAGCCACAAAGTTGTTTGAATATGATTTACACCATCTACCTCTAAACACCCAGATTCCAAAACATTGGTCTGTTGGATTGATGCCTTGCCAGTACAAATCACAATGCTATTTTTGGTTATTTATGAACAAAGGGGGACTGCAAAGCTTTTACTTTTAGCAGCCTTCATTCATTTTTAAGCCTCTCACTCTTGCAAGGAAATTGCATTTTGCCACCAGAACCATAACTCACAGTGCTGTCCTCCAAACCAACTGCCACCTTGTTTGGTTTACAGTGCTTCAACCAAAAGCTAAAAAAATATAACTTCAAAATTGAAATTTAAATAGTATAGGGTGTTTTCTTGGTCATCCAAGAATGTTTCCCAGCATGAATTCCCCAGTATTTGCACACCCATATTTCCTGCAAGAGGGGTTTGTACCTCCCTTACAGCACACAGCCAGATCTGTCAAAGTCACTCAAACACAGAAACACACTTCTGGAGCTTTCCTAACAACACCACCATAAATCACAAATTCTACAGACAAATGAAGTTTATTAAACAGTTCATGCTGCTCTCAAGGAGCTCCCTGTACAGGCACCTCTGTCCTGCATGGCTGCAGGCAGAGAAGCCAAGCACATTAACTGCTGTGAGCATTTATTGGGTAACCCAAACATCACACAAAGATCTCACACCTTTTTTCATTTCAAGAAAAGAGCACAGCATTAAACTGGTTTTCCACAAAAAAACCCAACAGATAAATGGGAAAACAAGGTAATTGCTTGATGCATTTAAGTGCCACTGAATTATGTCACCTGATGGCTGAATGCCCTGTGAGGTGACACTGCACAGACAGCAGGGCTGGCTCCTGGCTGCAGTGCACAGCCTGCTCCTCCAAGCCAGCTGCAAGGTGCCACAGGAACCCTGAGCATCTGACATCTCTTGGCTGCCTCTCTCAACCCAGACTGCATCCAGAGCAAGGCTGGGGTTTTACACTCAGGGAGGGGCAGCAAGGGGAGTATTCAGATTTCAAGTTCTTTAATCTCTATCCAGGAGAGTCATGAGGCAGCACTAGAAGGCTAAGCATTATTTATTCTAAACATCTCATGGCAAGAGATACAGACAGCCTTTGAAGTGTAATTAAAAAAAAAAAAAGCTGCACAATTTAATAAAACCTCAAGATTTCTCATAGCGCCAAAAATCGAGAAGGAGGCATCATTTATCAGAGTCTGGAGGCTGGGAAACTTCACTGCAGGTGCATTTATCCTGGCAGTACCTCTGATATCTTACAATTCACCTCTTGAAGAGCTAGAGTTATTTTATACACATAAGCACTCGTCAGTAAGATCTGACATCAAAATTAAAATGCAGTTGTGTAAACAAAATTTCAGGGTCAAAAAACAGATGGGGTAGATGTGAGCTCGAGAGCTATATAAAAAGGCAAGGATAGCTTAAATAGGGAGAGACTGACATCAAAAAATCACTTTAACTACATTCCTACTTTACCTTAGGAGGCATTTTGACAGGATTATGCAAAACAATCAACTTTTCCTGGGAAACCATCCCAGCAGATCACAGCAATGTGCTCCATCAGATCTCACCATCTTTGCTGGGCATTTATATGTCAGTCTCCAGAGAGCCATGAGGTGGCAGCAAGACAGATGCAGACATTTCATAGATTTTCATAAATTTATTGCAGAAAAAGATTAATCCAGTGATGTAGAGTCAGTAAAGTTTGACACTGTAAAGGCTGCACCAGTGGCTGTGATTTAGATACACAATATTTCTATTTTAGCAAAACCTTCACAGAACCTGAGGTGTCCCTGCCCATGGCAGGGGTTTGGAACATGATATTCTCTGAGCATCACCTTGCAACCCAGACCTTTCTAGAATTCCTCATGTCTCACATTTCAAGCCAAATCATTCAGATGGGTCTTACATCTTCCCTCCCAGTTCTCTTCCTCCTGCTCAAAGCTCTGAGCCTCTGGCATCTGCCAGGTCCCTGCAGTCACTGCCAGGCCCAGGCACTGGGGCTGAAATGCAGGAGGTGAGAGAAGCTGAGTTTCTGTAAGAGGAAGAACAGCTGGGTTCTGCTGGATTACCTTTCCCTGCAACAGTGACAAGTGTCAGTTGCTGATACAGCAACACCAACAACTTCAATCAGACCTCATATCCCCAGGGACTGCACACAAAAAGGTGTGGAGTGAGGGAGAGGGACAAAAGCCCAAACAGAATGGTGTGTGCATAGTGTGCATCATGTACCAGAACAGGTTACAAACCCTGATCCTCTCAGATAACAACACCCTTGATAATCTGTTCCCAGAAGGGTTTCATGATTAGTATGAAATCTGCAGGGCAGGACTCTTAATCCACATTAAGAACACAAATGACAGAAAACTTGATGCTTGAATTGCACACACTGAAATCACGGAATGCCAGCTGTGCCCCCGCCACAAAAATCCTGGAAAAGGAGAAGAATTATTTGCTGTGCATTCAGTGTGATTCACCTGAGCTTGGATTGCTCAAAGAGAAATATCTTCATTCTGAAACTCTCATATATGAGGTTTACCATCAGGCCCCTCCACATTTTAAAGACTCCAGCAGTCTCTTTGCAGCAGCTGTCTCACTAGAATTACACAGAATTTTGTGATATCTCTGCTGAAGAGGAATAACATTTGTGTTCCTGCTCTGCAATATTTCATTTGTCATAAAAATCAATAGAAATTTTCAGAAAGGGCATTTTGTGCTCTGAATGTGCTAATATGACATTCACCAGGCCAAATTAATTCTCCAAGCAGCAACTGGCTTCCTGGAGTTTTGATTCAAAACAAGAGCCCAGCCTATTTCTCTCCTCCCCCAAAGTCTGCAAGAAGGGAGATTCCACCCTTGGTGATGTGCAGAAGACAGCAAAGAAGTTATGACAGCTCCAGTTGAGGTTTGCCTTCTCTGTTTCAGCTGGTCACTCTCAGCCCCTGAGTAAGAGACACAAGTTTTGTCCCCTGTGATTCACTCCCCACCATCCTCTCCTTGCACTGCATCTCCCAGTTCCTGGTGGGAGTTTCACACTTGGCTGGTTCTGTCCACAATCCCATTCAATTCCCATGCTGAAAACTCCATCCTGGACAAAACCTCAGCCACACATCAGGGGTGTGCAGGAATCCCAGGCACTGATGGGATCTAAGAGCAGGAAGAGGATCTTTGATTTGGTGAGTGCAAACAATTAAGAGAATGGGTTTAACACAAACCCAATGACCCCAGATTATCAGGAGAAACACGTTGGCTTCAGAGCCCTGGCCTTCTGCCAGTGGCCTTTGGCAAGTGGAAAACCTCAGCTCCAGAAGAGCTGTAGGATTCCAAGAGGAGCAGCAACAACACTCTGCCAGATCTGAAAACAAATATCTTTCCAAAGGTTCAAAGGGTGCAGTGACAAGCTAGTGATCACTAGCAGGGCTCTGCTAAGGATTGATCAATACAAACACAATAAAGAGCACAGGTGGGCCCTGAATCAACACCTAAAAGAGCCTTTTAGATCTCCTTTCCACACCATTCTGCCCCTTTTGTGGGGCACCTCTCAGCCCTCAGAGGGTGCCCCCTCCAGCTGGGTCTCTGGCTGGTCACCAAGCTGTGTCCAGGCTCCAGCCAGGAGCAGCTGGCAGCTCCCTCCTGCCCAGGGTAGTTCAGCAGCTGAGTTTCCTGGGGTCCAAAGGCACAAAGAGAGTGGCCAGCCCTTCCACAGCCAGCTCTGGTTAGTTCTCTCTGCAGCCACTGGCAGGTTTAGAACCAGAAGCTGGCAGGGACCCAGAAATCCCTTTCCCCTCCAGTACCATGTAGTGCCACTCAAGAGAAAAATCCACAAAGGCAGCAAACATCTCCAGCAGCAACATTTGCTGCAAACCATCCCAGCTCTCCTTTCCATCTCCAAATGGACCTGGCCTTCTCTTGGCATCCTCCTTCCTACACCCCAAAATCCATGAGCACTGCCTGAGAGGATAAATGACCTGAGGTGCAGACAGACCTGAAGTGAGGACCAGAGAGCACCCTGTGCCAGGGGACAGTGCAAAAACCTCATCTAGGTGTCCCCAGAGCAGGTGCCTTGGGTGGCCAGAGAGAACAGCCTCCTTCATGCAGCCTGTCCTCAGCCACCAGAGCAGAGCTGGAATGTGGGGGACACCAGATCCTGTCCAGCCAGAGCAGAGCTGGGACACCAGGGACACCAGGGACACCAGGGACACCAGTTCCTGTCCAGTCAGAGCAGAGCTGGGACACCAGGGACACCAGGGACACCAGATCCTGTCCTGCCAGAGCAGAACTGGGACACCAGGGACACAAGGGACACCAGGGACACCAGGGACACCAGATCCTGTCCTGCCAGAGCAGAGTTGGAATTTCAGGGACACCAGTTCCTGTGCAGAGAGGCAAGGGAGAGGGAACACCCTGGAAGCAGAGCTCAAGGAGCAAGAGCAGCTTGTCCCACCCCTCCAAAAGGCAGAAAGCCCTGTGTAACACTGTCCTGGTGCCTTCCTGCTCACCATGGTTTGCTGAAAAAGCACAAGGATTTTGATCTCATGCTACATCATTGTTAGAAAAAGTGAAGGGCTTTGGTTTAGAGCAGAAAAGCTTTTAGAGACTAAATATATAATTCATCTAAACAGTATCTGCTCCATCAGACACAATTCTGGACAGGTTAATGCCAGCCTGTCACGCTTTTCAATGAGCAGCACCCTTATCTTGCCCATATAATTCAACTATTGTACATAAAAAGCAATGAGGAAAAACCCTGGAAGACAGAAGAATGTTAAAATAAAACAGAATTAAAATGCATTTCCAGTCAGGAATGCCAAGTGCCCAAAAAATGGCACACAAATGGCACAGCAAAGCTGTACAAGCAAATTGATTATTTTGCTTCACTGGCAGAACAAAAAAAATCCCAGTTTTTACTAAAAGCAGAGGGTTACTTTACCCTTCTTAAAACAAAGGCAGACCCAAGCCCACTGCACATTCACAGCTGCAGGAGTTCATGGAGGAGCACAAGCACCTCACAATTTACTGCATCTGTGGCTACATATTGAGGACAAAGTATATCCATACTTTCCAGGGCTTCTAGAGAGACCCAAGGCTTAGAAATACATTTTTCTTTAAAATTTCTTTATTTTATGTAAAGAAAATTCTACTGTCAGATGGAAAGAATAAAAACAAATTTCATAATAAAGTTCAGATGTCAAAGCTAATCTGTTACTCTAAATTTTAAATGTGACATTTTGGAAATGTCTAACATCAAACACATATTATTTAATTTCAACATCAGTTTGGAGGTTTTATCTTCCACAAAATTCCAGGTGTACAGCAGAACAGCTGTTTCACATAGAACTCACTCTGCATCTTTCCTAAGCTACTACAAATAAAACACTCCAAAAAAATCTCTACTCCAGTGATTCTCTCTTTTCCATCACAATTTGCCTGCAGTGATATTAAACAAAAAGAAAAAAGAAAAAATCTATCCCACAACAAAACCTAAGTGGAGCTCATGTGTTCAATCAGCACTCCCACCTCACAGGCACAAATTCCATTTTCAATAATGTTAATTACTTTTCTTAACATTCCTCCTCTTCTGTACTCACAGCTCCCATTTTAAACCATTGTACAAACTTCTGCCAGGGTAACCCCTGTTTGAGACAGATTAACACAATAAAAGTATTTTAGATTGATTGGTTTATGATTTATGAAGGATCAGAGCATTGCTGGCAGTCAATAAGTGCCTGCTATTTAGGAAGCAATCTAATTATTTGGTGTATTTCCAGTTCAAACTGTTGCTAGTCTGTGTTCAAGCAGTGGTTTGGGACTCATCTTGCTCAGTCAAATGCTCAGATTTGTTGGTGGGGGTGACACTCCTTTGCTGAAATCCTGCCTAGTGCAGCAATGACCCATCTCCCCCTGGCACCAGGGATGGCCCTGAGGGAACCCCTGACCCCACTGCTGCTGCTTCCAAGGCAGCCTGGGGGTTGTGCATCCTCTGGCATTGAGGGAAACCTGCATGTGGATTTATAGAATACAGCTGTTTTCAGAGCTCCAACCCAGCTCTTGGGGGGACAGGCTCAATACTGAATCCCCCCTCCCAAATGGGAGAGCTGAGAGTGCTGGGACAGGAACCCAGGATTTGGGGGAGCAGCCAGGTTTCAGTTCAGGTCTGTCTCTGACTGCCACATAGAGGAAGAATTAAATGGGTAGACCAAAAAAACAATTTAATATAAAAGCCACAATCTAGGAATCTTAAATATTTTTCCCCACTGAAATATCCAAATGGCTCTTTTCCTTCACTGCAATTTCACACAAATCCAGTGCAATTTCAGGATACAGAACAACTTTATCTTCCCCCCACAATGGTGACTGGGGTAAGATGGACCCTGTCTCTATGGTCCATTAAATACCATGTGCCTTTTGAGCAGCCAGGAGGGTTTTTTATTCTCAATTCTACCAGTGAGTACCCTAAAAAGAAATAATGCCCCTTTTTCACTTGATAATCTCATGTGCTGAGACTGACAATACAATGACCAATTAATTAGCAAGATCTTATCTCTCCCTGGCTTTACTCACTGAATGGTTACTAATGACTTCTTTTAATTCTCATAGCAGATTTAACTGGGAATGGTGAATAGTTAATCCATAACTTTCAAAGTTCCCATAAAAACTACAATGCAATCCCTGGGGACTATTAATGTGCTAAGAGAAGAGTTTGGCATCTAAATGCACTAAAGATGAGAAAAGAGGATATTAATGCTTATTTTACAAGTGTCAAGTTATTTTTCTAGCTTTTAGAACAAAGAAAAAATTGGTAGATCTGAAGGCTGAGCCAACCTGGTCTATTTATTTAATTGGGAGAACATCCTTCCTGTATCAAACTTGTGCGCAGAAACAACTTTGTCATCACCAATGGTTTTTTTCAAAATTAGCTTCCAGAAAACTATCCAGGTGAAACATCCTCCCCATCATTGCAAGCAACTAAAAGGATAACTAAGCAGAATTCCAAACCATCAGCAAAGCTCTCTTTTCACATAATCCCATGTCCAGAGACACTGAACACGTTTTGTTTGTTTCCCTTTTTCATCATCCCATGGGCAGCAGCAGCAATGGATTTCTGGCTGCACAGCAAGGGTTATACTGTGTTATACTCCTCATCATTACATCTCATTATATCTCATTATATCTCATTATATCATGCCTTTTGCTTTTATTGGCATACTTAGGTGCTTTACTCCATTTTGTGGTCAATATAATTTCCAGCTGAAGACAGCAAAAAGCTGTAGTTTCTAATAAAAAAAAAAAGCAGATATTAGGTATTGGTGTACACTCCTAACTCTGTAATTCAGTAGATTATCAAGGGTGATATTCTCATTTCCCTATGCATTCTTTGTAATGTGTTCCAAGTACAGTTACACAAACTGCTTCATATTTCTGAATTAAGTAAAACGAGCCTCTTGTGGCTAGAGAGATTTGTTATTCTAAGTATTTTAACTTGTTAGGCTAACTTCATTGAGATTGCTCTCCTCTGCTTGATGCCTTTAATATTCTTCATTGATTATCCAGCACTTGGTGTATCAGCCAAGGAGTTCCTCTCATCAGTTTTTGCCAGGAGCCCCCTGCACTACAGAAGTCAACTCCTTTAACTCCTCTGCTCTACAGTATTTGTGGTAATAAACATTTGTCACTAAAAAGGTGACTGGGGAAATCATGTCTTATTAGCAAAGCAAGCTTCTTGCTCTGCTCTCAAAAAAGCATCATGTCTAATTATGAATTTTACAGGAGCTGTGTGATACAGTAATTGGGATGAATTAGAAGTGCCTTCAGCAAGCTCCATTTAAAGAAAATTAAGATAGTCAAAAGTAATATTCATTATATTTAGCCATTAGTAAATATTTTCAACTAATACAATAATGGGGAAAAAAACAATTCCTAGAAGAAACATTTCTGTGTTTCCTGTAATTGTTGAAAATTAAAATATATTTGGTAGAAAGCAAAGTAATTATTTCCTTGCACTGGCAAACTTTGCAGCTGTGCAGGGTTAGGTTTTTTCCCCAGTTAATGAAACCTTGCTTTAGGAACCAAACTCATTGCTCATTTCTTTTCTCTACCTCTATTCACTCCTTACATTAACAAACCATTATTCTAGAACCAAAACATTATTCTACAAGTGTGTAACTCTTAAATCTTGTTGCAATGGTACCCAGGCATTTGAAGAGCTGCACACTTTCAAAGTTATTGCTAATAACTGTTTGAAATTTGCTGCTCCTGCATCAACAACCAAGAAGAACAAAAAAATACCACCAGGAGGGCACCAGCTGCCAACAGGCTACAGAGTGTTCACTGCTCTGGTTTAGCCCTTATTGTTATTTTTATTCAAGAAAAGAACAAAGCTCACAGCAAAATTAATTCCTACGAGCTCTTTTGATTTGTAATTCTATTTTAAATTGTCATGTCTAGTCTGTATATTAGATGCAAGATGAAGTAGCTACAGCATCTTTTGATAACATCACATACAATAAACAGCATCATCATAAACCTGAGCATGTCTTTATTTCTGATATGATTTGTACATTTTGTCCTTGCAAGTGTAAATTGCCTTCTTTGCCCCTTTGTTTTTTCCTTTGCAACTCCTATCACTGGAAGGTCATCACGTTATTATCATCCCCCATTCAGAGAGTGCCAGGCTGCTGAAGCATTTTATCTCTCCATCTAAGGACTGGGGGGGGAAAGGGGGGCTGGAAAAGGAATTGTGCCGTTTGAAATCCCAGTTCAGTGGGAACCTGGCTGATGTGTCACAGCATCTCAAACCTGCAGCTCAGGTGTTTGCTGTACCACGACTGCAGCCCTGGAGACAGCCACAGTTCCCATCAGGTGCTGAGAATCCTTTCAGTCCATCGTGCAAATTTTCATCAAGTGTGTTGCTGGAACATCAAATCTGACAAAAGCAATCTGAGGCAGATTTCTCAGAGGGGATTTCCCAGGACTCCAAGGAGTCAGGCACACACCTTCAAACAGGATTTGGTTTTATTAGAAAAACACTGGCCCCCCTCCCCAGCTCCAAATCCATACCTGCACTCAGAAGTTCCCTGGGGATGGTTTCTGTGCTGCCATCCCTTTACAGCAGCTCCTTCCAAGTGGAGTTCTTGCAGGCTGAGCTTGAGCCTGGAAAACTGGAGCTCAGCTTTATTCCTGAGATTTAGCTTATCTCTGTTATAAAGGAAATGATGGAGCCTGAGAGTGCTAAACGTGCTAGGAAAACATGTACCCAAATAATTATAATACATCATTAATAAGGATTAAGCATTAATAAACCTACTTGCAGAGGGTTCAATCAGTTGCTGGTGTCTTTCATGTTAATTAATACTTGGCACTGTATAAATACTCAGAACATTCTTTACTCTATTACATGTGTACCAGACAGCTTCCAGAGCAGTTTTAGGTACCTGCTAATGAGAAATAATTGTCTGAGCAAAGCACTGGACTGAGCTGAAGCACAAAGCTTTGATCCAGAATTTAAGAGGTGCCCTGATTCCCAAGAGTGTGTCTGTCACTCCAACATTTTTGATTCCAACCCACACTTAGTGCAGATGGCCAAACTTCTCCAGATACAAAAGCTCTGCCATACACGTCCTTTTTTTTTAAAGACAACATCCTGCCTTGGGATTAGCCCCAGAAACAGATCAGTGCTGTGTGTATGAATATATCAATCTGCCTGGTGCACCTTTTCCACTCAGCAGAAAAAGACAGGTTTCATTCATTTTTCAAGATCTAAATACAAATTTGCACCTTCCCTCCAGACTAAATGCTGAAATGAGTTTGTCTGGCATCCCCATATCTCAATGACCCCACAGCAGTCCTCATTTCAGCACAAACCCTTTCCAGAAGGGACAACAGGGGCCAATTTAGCTTCAGCCTGGCTGTGTGGAATAACTCACTTGGACAGTCAATAGTGCTACTCTCAAAACTCCAGCCAAGCACTACCAGAGACAGGAGAAAAGGCCTTCAGCCCAGACTAAAGCACTGCTTTCTTCACTGCTGTGCACTTCAGGTGCTTGTTTAACAAACAGCAGCCAGGCACCTGCAGTGGCTGCAGGGTTACCTGAGCTGCCAGGTGGGAGAAGTTGTTCTGTCTGTACCTTCAGAGCTCCAGATCCCCCTGTCACTCAGGAGCACTGCCTGCTTCTGCACATGGAAATCATCCACTGCCATTTAATAGTTCATCTGTTCTTTTCCCAGTCACTCTGCAGATCACCTGCTCCCTTTGCCAAGCTGAAACAAACTGCCAAAGCCACACAGTAAAGGGGAGAGGGGAAACACCCACCCTTCCCCCTCAAAGGGGGAGCATTAAGATTCCTGAAAGAAACTTGATGCTCAAACTCATTTCTATTTTCCTAATAAAAATGTAACTGTGGAGCTTTGGTCAGGTTGGCCTCTGAGGCCAGTCATGATGTTCCAGCTTGATTTCTGCCAATGCTGAAACAATCCTTCATGCTGTAAGAAAACAACCATTCCTTGATAAAGCAGAAAAAACCTCACAGCTTTTCCATGTCCTCCCTGGATCATCAGGACTTTTTCTGGTCCTGCTGGGCTCAAATGATGACAGTACTAGACAGGTTATCATCACACTGTCAGAGATCCTTCAAGCTGCCAGCTGCTGCCACTTCAGCCTATTTTTCAAGCAGCACAGCTCGCCCTGCTGCCTGCCAAAGCCTCCCAGGGCTGGAACAGCCTCTGCCAGCTGGCAGGATTGCTGCAGGGAGGAGAAAGGCTTTGTCAAAGCCTGCTTCCCCCTCCCCAGGAGGAAGTGTCCCTCAGTGACAGGGCCCTGTCAGCCAGGAATGACTGGCAGGTTACTTGCATTCCTCTTGAGAACACATTTTGTTAATATGTGCTTAAAACTTGTAAAAGCCCACAGGTCAAAAAAGCTTAATAGTAGCTCTCTCCAAGCAGAAGGACAGCTTAAGGTTAACTGTTTCCTTAATGTGCAGCAGTAAAATAGATTTACATAGATAAAGTCCTTTGGTTTTAAGGAGCACTTTCTCCTAAGGTAGCTCCACCACAGAGGAGACAGACCTTGCTCAAGCACCCTTTGAACTGACAGCACAGGAAACTTTTCAGGGACAAGATTCCCAGATTCAGCTCACTGAAGGAATTTCCTCCCTTGCATTGCAGCAGGCAGGAATATCAAACATTTTGTTACAGGGTTTTGCTCAGTAATGAATAGGTTTGGTGAGCAAGCACAGAAAACCTGGCTGTGACTGGACTGCACTGGTGCAGCCCACAAGGGAAGGAATGGAAGGAAAAACACCACAAATTGCAGCAAGCAGGACAGCCCATCTCAAGCAAAAATCCACGAGGCAGAAACACTTGCAAGGATGGGGTTTATTCACAAACACCAATCCTCTCCAGGCAAAGCAATACCTGAGGGAAATGTTTGCAGCCTGGCAGGACACACTGGATGCTGCAGAATAAATGTCAGGATAAAAACAAGAATCCCCAAGCAATTGAAATATTCTTAGCAATAAAAGCATAGTTTTAGGAATAGGTTCAGGGGAATATCACACAATATCCCTGTTTGCAAGGCCTGAAGGGTCAGCAAATGCCTGAACAGGTGTGTGCTCTGCACAGAGGGGTGGCAGCCACCTGTCCCCAAGGACAACAGGAGGCACATCCCAGGGGCCTCGTGGGACACAGCAGCTCCCACAGGGTGGGGAGGGTGTAAACCTGAGGAAAACGTGTTTGGGGATGTCCAGGGCAGGGCTAAGAGCTGGGCTCTGTGTTCCCTGTTGGTTCCCTCCAACTCAGAACATTCTCTGCTGTCCTGAGAAGGAAAAGCTCACAAACCCTGGGGGTTCTGCTCCTCCCACCTTCACCTCTTGGCCCAGTCAGAGATGTCCCCTCTCCCTACAAACCTCACTTGGAGCCAAACCAGGCTGTCACTGTGATCTGTGGGTCCCACACAGACCCCACCCTGCTGTCCCCCCCTCCAGCCCTGGCTCTGTGCAGGTGTCCCCACACAGGCTGTGACACTGGGACATCCACAGAGCACCCTCGAAGTGCTTTAGATTAAACCATTCATTAGTAAAGTCATTAAGATCCCACTTTGAGACTTATCTTCTGCCCATGTCCCCATTAAACAAATTGGGTGTTAGTTTCCAGTTACTCCAGTATTGCAGAAGCAAATCCATCAGTGAACTAATACAGTAATTTTACACATTAACTCCACTTCTCTCCTGCAACACAGATTTATTTATTTTTTCAGTTTTCAGGAAAAGGGGCTGCTCAGCCATGCAGGGGCACTGCTGCCCAGGAAAGCAGACCCACAGCAGGAGCAGTGTGGTTTGAGATCAGATCCTGCACCGCACCAGAGCACACTTCACCAGTCAGCCAAAAATCAAAGTGACCTAGAGCCACTTTCAGGAATTGACTCTTTGCTCAAAAGCAAACATCTGAAGGAATTTTCTCGCAGTGAGCCAGAGGAGAATGTGTCTTAGAAAAACCTGATCCACATAGCAGGTGGAAGTTCCACCCCATCCTCAAATGGTTCAAACATTATTTCCAGCTGAGTGTGAAGATCATGATGAGTGGGGGAGTAGACTGGACATCCAAATTTCCAGGGTTCTTATCAATTTTCCATGCAATTAATAATTTACTTTTAATAAACCAAAGAAGTTTCTGTTTATGCTTTTGGTGAAACACTGCCTCAGAGCAGTAAAAAAAAATAAATCAAAAGGAACATTATCCAACATAGTGAGACAAAACTCAGGGAAGGCAAAGCATAGGAAGGGAAAACAGCAGACAGAAGTGAAGGTGCCAATTCAGGTTATATGGGAGAGCAGAAATAAAAGCAAAGATCTTTTCAAAAATCTGTATCCCTATCCTAAACTCTTAATGAACCTGCCTCCCTTTTGTCAAGCCCTCCTTCCTCCACTTCTAGAAGAGGAGGAAAACACCCCCAACTGGCAGTTCTGAACTCTTTTCCTGTTTGTTTCCATTATTAAAAAGGATGCATTCCAGTAACTCTGCATTATTTCTGGTTGCACTATTTCCCTCTGTTGAAAAGTGCATGAGTAAGAAAAATTCTAACAGCTCTGAAAAAAAAAATTAAAAGCCACATTTATCATCTTCTAAAGGTTCAGAGCTTTCACTCAACATTCAGAGTAATGAGAGCTTGGTATCTCACTCCTTTCAAAGTTCTCCAGCAGAATGAGGAGGGGAGAGCCAGTGGCTCCCCATGCCTGCCAAGGCAATGCTCCTGCTGAGCTGATGCACACTGATGTTACACCCAAGGGACTCCACTCTTCTACAGAAAGAGAATTGCATCTCCATGAGGATGAATTTCCAGACTAAAGGATGTGTCTAATTTTAATTTGCTACACACAGATAATTGACTTTATACTGAAATTGCTGTCATTTAATGTTTATCACATTCAGATCTGATGAGCCACCTGAGGAGTGGGAATTACTCCTATCAGGTTTGATTTATTTATTATATCTTTTCTCCTTACTACAAAGGAAAGAGAAAAATCTTTGGCCCATGCCCAGGACACACTCAGGGTCTGTTTTATGTGTGACATCCCAGGAAGTCAAATGTTTGTGCATCACACTTTAAGTGCTGTCTGCAGAGACATCACTGCTGCAATGGATACTTTACACAGAAATTCAGTGATGCAGTTTTTTATTTTGCTTCCAATTAATCAATTCTTTGGCTCTTCACTGTAGCTCATTACACTGATCTACTGCTCTTCATCTTTCTGCTCTGCACACATCAACACTGAGTCCTCAAAACTGCACAGCACCAATCTGTGCTCCAGCACAGCCACACTCCGGCATCCCACAGCTCTTCCTCCTGCTTCAGGAAAGATCAGATGGCTTTTGATAACTCCCCATTGCATCAGCAAGGCTTTACTCTCCTTCCTAGAAAGCACCCAACCCCAAATATCCTGCCTGGCTCACAGCCACACCTCCTCACACTGCAGTCCTGAGAGGGGACATGTACTCAACAAGGATTACCCAAAGCAGCAACAGAGAGAAAAGATCACATGTGGCACACAGGAGAGGATCTTCCTGTCAGCAGGTCAGGATGAAATATTAACATCCATTCAACAGCTACATTTTAAATCTTGAGTGCTGCCTTGGATCCATCCATAATTACATCCTACTAAGAGTCCTCTATACTATCAAGTAGACCCAGCTTTGTTTTGTGTTTTGGGGCGTGTGTTATTGGTGTGCCTATTGAAACAGCTCTTCTGCTTTGAGACCAAAAGAAAGAGGAGGAGGTAGAAGGCAGAACATCTGAGAGATGTCACTAAAAATCCTCAAGTTACTGCACAGCAACTTTGAATAGCAATATTTACAAAGATCTAGGGAGTACCAGGTTATACACACTGCAGAAAACACACAGAGTTTTGGGAATGGCACTGTGGCTCAATGCAAATTGAGAGCCTCTTGTTAGTACTTCCTGCTGGAGGGCATATGTCATCAGCACATGGCAGCTCATGGAAGTGTGAAATAGGATCATTATCCACTCCTGCCCCCCATTCTGAAATAAGGATAATGAAAACAATCTATTCCTCAGTCCTCCCAGGAACAGAAAGACTCAGAGAGGAACAAGAATATTAAAACAAAAAATAGCAGAGGAGAAAAGTGGTTTTTCAAACTCCAAAGCAGTCTACAAGCTCAAACACTTCCCTTGCAAGTTTTTTTATTCACGTTTTTCTGTGCTGAGTTAAACGCTGCAGCAGCTGATTCACAGCCCAGATCTCCTGTCTTTATGTTTAAAACACCTCCTTGAGATGCTGAGATCCCCTTCACCCAATCTGGCAGGGAGGAGTGACTGGAATCTGAATGATGTTCTGCTCTCCAAATGAGTGCTTCAAGTGACAAAGGTGAGGCTGAATGTAAAGGAGTGGAAAAGATTTCAGGGGAAAACTGAGAGAGGTCTCATTTATGTCCTAACCTAGAAAAGGAAAAAAAGTTCTAAGCTTCAAACCACTTTAGAGATGTGGAAAATTCCAGGGATGGGGGAGCCACAGCTTCTCTGAGCTACCTGTGCCAGGGCTTCACCACCCTCACAGGGAAGAATTTTTTTCCTAATATTAAATCTGAACCTACCTTCTGCCAGTTTAAAGTCACTCCCACCTGGCCTGTCACTGCATGCCCGTGCCAAAAGTGCCTCCCCAGATTCTTGTAGCCCCTTTAGGCACTGCAAGATGCTCCAAGGTCAGGCCAGAGCCTTCTCTCCTCCAGGCTGGACCACCCCAGCTCTCTCAGCCTGCCCTCCCAGGGTTGGTGCTCCAGCCCTGGCATCAGCCCAGTGGCCTCCCATGGACTCATTTCAACAGCTCCATGCCTTTCTTGTTTCTTTTAGATTTTTTTCTGTTACCAAATGAAATGAAATAATCATAAAAATCAATTAAAATAATTTAGATCAGCAATTTACCAAAATTTTTTTATTAAATTGAAAGTTCTTGTTCCTTTTTTTCACCCTATAGTATGAAATTTACCATAGAAGATAGAATCAAAAGAAAAATAATATGAAAGAAGAAAATTACTCTATCAGTATGTTTATTTCTAATCTTTTAAAATGTGTTTTTATTGAAATCAACATTTCTTTATTAATTTAATTCATCACCATTTTTTTAGATTATTATTCCCAGTGCTAACCAGACTACTCAGCTTCTGCAGGAAAAAATGTGATTACATGCTATAAAGTCACCAAGTATTTTCATCTGGAATATAAATGGAAGTAACCTTTCCAAACAGAATATATTAACATATGCCAGAGAATCCATTGGTTATTCTGAGACCTCTTTCTCGCAGTCTTTAATCACTAATGCTATCATTTTAAAGTCAGTTTTACAAATGACAAAAGGACTAATAGCTCTCCTGAGAATGTGGGATTTTTCTCAATCCAAAGTCTCACAAGTGTGTTATGTTCTAGTAATTAATTTTAAGCCGAAATGTTGTCCCGTTCCCTAAAATGATGAACAAAGCTGATTCTTCAGAATTCTATCAGGCTCCTTGCAAATGAAATAATCCTCATCTGAGAAGTACAAATATGCAGATGGCCTATTATGTCTTACTCTTCCAAGCAGAAGGAAATTAGGAGGAACCAGAAACTGATAAATATCCCCAGGCAAGGTTTGCCTTGAAGACCCTGAAGAAAATGGAGAAGCACATCTGTTGTTCTTCATCTCTTGTGGGGTAGAGAACAAAACTGATCCAATACACCTAAAAAGGGGTCATGAGAGGAGAAAGGAAAATGAGTAAGTCCTTATTGTCTTAGAGACCAAATCTCTCTGATCTGTCTTCAGTCAGTAAAGCTCGTGCTCCTGGCTTTAGGAGGAGATGCAAAACTGAGATTTCAGTGCTCCCTGTCAGTCCCTTTCTCCAAGATGCCAGCAGCACCACGCTGAACCCTTGAAGGTGCATCCAGAGCCTCTGTCCAGCAGCACCTGGAGTGAGAGAATCCCCTGGCAGGGAGAAGCTGCAGAGAGGAATGGTCCTGTCTGCCACACATCACACTGAGCAAAGGGAGAGGAGGGCCTGGGCAGCATCCCACCCCTCCTTTTGCAGGGAGCAAAGCCCCTGGTGGCCAGTGGAGCACCTGAACATGCAGGAAGTGGGGTTTTGTTATGTTTTACCACAACGTTATGCTCAAAAAAAGTAGCTGTGATGAGAGAGCTGTGAATAAACTGGTCTTAGTGATGGGCATTTAATTATTCTGGTATTGACAAAAATGAGAATTAAAGGAGGAATCAACCTGCCGACTTGCACAGGCAGTAAAAAACACGTTTCTCTTTGTGTATTGAGCTCGTAGCTATGATAAATTCAATAATGGTCTGTGGGTGTTTAGTGCTTTATGATAACATTTCATTTGGCTTCAAGCAATCACAGTCCTAGGCTATGGAGCTCACAAATAAGACTTTCAGACAGCATCATGCTGCTAAGCTCAAATATTCCCAGAAAGGTGGTGGGAGAGGAGGGGGGAGAACAAGGAAGAAATGATATTTAAAGCAGACAGAGTAAATAATGCAATCAGGTTGATCCCAGCAACAGCAAAGCTAAAAGTGATAATGGAAGTTACTGGAGTAAAGCAACAACATATCAAATATAGACAGAAAGCAATTACAAAAGGTATAATAGAAAATTGAAAGGACAAGCTAACTGATGTAAAAAGCTCACAAAAGCTCTGTAAACATTGAAGGGGGGAAAGTTGCTAATAATAATCCTTGAAGGCTCAGGGAATACTAATCAGCCTTGAGCTGGTCTTCATTTGTACAAGGACATATGGGCCCATTCCAGGTTTAAATAAATGACTGAATGACAGAGATTAAACCCACTGATGTTATTTTCAAAGTAAAAATAATAAATAAATAAAGAATTCTGGCACTGGTCAATAATGCACCAGAAATAGATTTACTGGAGTTTTAGAGATTTTCTAAAGCCACTAATCTATCTGCAAGGAAAACAGGGCTTACCACACATAAAGTGAGCCCACTACTGGGTGTGATGTGGGCCAATGCTGCTGTGCTCAGCTCAGGAAATTTGCTGCCTTTCAGGCTTTTTCTACATCACTCATTTTACTGCATTTACCTTTACAAGAAGCCCAGAGTGGACAAAAATAGAACTACAGATGCTGGACAAAGCAAAGCATACTGAATAGCAGGAAAATTAGACACCAATCATCTCAGAGTTCAATTCCACATTCAGCCTCAGCTTTCCTGGACAAGTCAGTTACTCAGATTTCTGGCAGGATTTCTAAAGCCAGCTCACATTCAAAAACCTCACTGCTTAGTCCATGTTTCCTCAGCACAGGGCTCAGAGGGGCTCTCATTATTAATTAGAATTGCTAATTCTACAATTGCACTTCCAGTATCTGAGGAACAAAATTCACTTGAAGAACAGCAGCAGGAATCAAACTGCTGTCTCAGGTGGGCAGTGCTGAAGGCCCACAGCTTTGCCTGTTTATTCTCCCAGTATGGACATTTGCTGATATAAAGGAAAATACACAAGGATAACACCACAGTGCTGAAGTGTCATGTCAGAGAATGGCCTGTTTGCTCAGATTTCATCTCTTTCTCTCCTTGGTGGGTTAGAGAAGTTAGCAAGGTTCACATTCTGCTGAGTAAAAGGTAACCTGCCAGAAGGTGGGGAGCCTTGGACACTTTATCAGCACATAAAGAGAAACACAGATTTGAGAGATTTCCTCCTGAAAGCCTACCCTCAAGCAGGAAGGGAAGCACTGAGCTCTCTATTTTAAGTATTTGTTTTCTTGCTTTTAAAGCACATTTGGTTTTTTTAAATTGCTGTATCTTTAATACTGTTGCTCATGCTAATCAAAACCACTTGTAGTGTGACAGCTATCTAATAAAGAAATTTAGGAATTAAGCTGAACCATCTATAAAGAAATTGTAAAACTCAGTATTAATGATCCATTTCAATCTTAAACAATAGAGTTTTGTGCATCACTGATGAATCAGCCAAATATATGTAATATTGTTACTTTTGACAGAAAAAATAAGTACCATGCAATGCTATCTTTATCCAGAGGGCCTTTCCCTCATTTCCCACTGAATTCAGCCTTTTGCCCATATTTAGCTCACCAGGCAAATGAATTAATCATTTTTTCACTATTGTGTCTGCAAAAAAGAATAATAAACACTGAGTCTTGACAGATTTCCAGCAAGTCAACATATTATGTTAGTCCCATCCTGCATGTATTCTCTGTATTAACACAAATTAATGAAAGATGCAACAAGCAGCTTTAACTGACATTTTCAGCAATTTGGACAGGGCCAGTGCAGCCAGTACTGAAGTCCTAAGAGCACAAACTCAAACCTTAGATATGCAGAGTAAGTGATACCTGAGCATTGCACCCAGCAGAGAACAGGGGCAGTGCTGACCCCAATCCCCCATTTCTGCACTGGCTGCTGCTGCCCAAAGGAGATTCCAAAGGAGATTCCAAAGGAGATTCCAAAGGAGATCCTCTGTGCTCCAGAGCTCTGCTCAGCAGCAGGGCAGAGCCTTCTCCCCAGGGCTGGGAGCTCTGCAGAGGTGCCAGGTACAGCCCCTGCACTCCCCAGTGTCTGCACAAACCCTCTGGGCAGTGCCCATGGATGGACACAGACCTGTCTGTCTGTCTGTCCTGCTTCATGCTCCTGGCTCTGGGCATTGCAGAGACCACTCTCATCTTTCTGCCTGGGCCTGTGTATCTGATTATTGTTCCTATAAATAACTGGATACTGATTCCTTGGCATTTAGTTCTGCTAGAAAATTATCTCATGCTTTAGTTTTCCCTGTTTTCTCAAAGAGCAGAACTTCTCTGCCAAGTGAGGAACTTGGAGCTATAGGTTTTGCTAGGAATCAACACTTCAACAGCATGGGACTCACAGTCAGTGACAAGTGTGATGTAGAAGGAAAATAAAAGACAATTTTGAGAAGAGAACTGGGCAAATCCTAGATTTAGAAGCAAACATTAAATTGGCAAGAATTAACACTTTTCATTTTTTATTTTATTAACAGCAGTTCCAATGTTTAAGTTCAACCATCAGTCAGTCTCACAGTTCAGAAATCAGAACACCTGCAACTCCTTTGAGGCACATGGATATGTGCATTTCTCCCTCATACATTCCCCAAAGTAGCAATAACTTTCTTAACATTCACCAGCTTAAAATAAAAATGTACTGAAAACGTACAATTTATTATAAATCTTAGAACACCTTGTCCTTCCCCATATATGTCATCACAGCAATATGAAATTCAAAGTCATTAAGTAGAGCATGATAATTTATTAGAGCTCCATCTCAAGCTCTCTATATAATGCTTTTTCAGCATTCTACATTCTTATTATGGTCCTGACAAAATCTCCCTCTGGAAGATTAGAATCACTACCAAATGAAGTTATAATTATTTAGGCCCAAACTCTTGCAAAGTGCAACAAAAACAGCGTAAAACCTTCAGCATCCAAATTTCTAAGAATGGTAGCGTTTGTAAGCTTAAACATTTAAATGTAAGGGGACTTTTATTTCAAGTATTGTTAAAGAGAAACATTGCCACTTACTGGCAGTACCAATGTCTTTGCAATATTTGTAGGCATTTATGTGCACCTTCAAATGCTCCGTTAACCTTTATAGTATTTGTCAATAAAAAGCCCCATTAACATTTAAACTGTGTATGTCCAACTACCTACTTCAAGCAGGAATCAAAAGATAGCCTGTAAGTAACAGTTATTTATCACAGACTGCATTATCAGGACTGTACACACTGGAGATTTCAAAAAGATCACATTCCTTATGGTTAAAAAACCCGAAAGGTAAAAAAAGGTAAAAAACCCAAATCAATCATAAATTGGGAAAAAGGCTGAGCATGGCCTGAGCAGGAGATGTGACCATGATGGGTCAATGGTAACACCAAGAACACAGAACAGCTTTGGAAAGAGTAGTGCAGCCAGCTGGAGCCACCTCAGGAATACTGGAGGTCTAAAGAGATCACACTGGACAGGAAACTAAAACTGAAACACTGCTTTTGCAGGAGGAACATCAGAACTTACCTGATATTAACTACTAACCTTACCTGACACAGAGAATTCGTCTTCACCAGGCAAAAACTTAATCAAAGATAACATAATCACTGCACAAGAACTGAAATCAGACAGACTCTTCAATCAAGCTGCTGAACTGGAAGTGACAATGACATAATTCACCAGTCCAGCTATGTCCCCTAAAATTTTGTTTCAAGCAACACTGACTTGGTAGAATCCCTGTGTGCTGCTTCTGTAAAGTGGGTATTTCAAAAGGCAAGAAAAAATCATCCCAGAACCTGGAGACTGAAACTGAAATCAAGTAGTCTACTACCACTGCTTTTATAAATCATTAATAAGGACAGCATAACCTGTTCCAATGAAAAAAAAAAGCATTAATTGTCTTCAAGTATGAGAGATGCACTCGCAGTGACAGCAGAGGCATTCATTTAATCACTTTACAACAAGGAAATCTATAGACTCCATAGAAAATTTACAACCAAAATGGAGCTAATGTGACAAATGGTGCTCATGTAGCAAAACCAGAAAATGTCAAGTCTGCAAATTCAACAAAAATGTGTTTTAGTGGCTTTGCCTCCTCAGGCTCCAGTCTGACAGAGCACCACTTCATACAATCCCTCCCTGCAGCTCACGTCCGCCTTGTCTTCTGTTTTTTCGTTTGTCTCTTTGCGTCCTCGGAGCCGCCGGTGTCAGAGCCTGTCTGGCCCAGAGCACGCACTCCCTGCAGTCGAGTTGTCAGCTGCAGCAGCAAGGGAATCAGCTGGGGAAAAAAAACAGAAGCAACTTGTGGTTACAATGGTATGTGAGGTCTGAATGGTATGGTTCTTTAGACCTGCAGCCCCTAACAGAATCTATTGCATAGATGGCACATCCACAAAGACTTTAGACTATGGCAGCAAATCTTGGGGAGGAGTCAAGCCAAACTTCTGGGAATTTCTGATAATCAGAACCTGAAGTTATTGTTTGAGATGAAATCAAACTGCACAGACAAATTTTAACCAGTCATATCAGAAAAGATTAGAAGAGCACAGCTTGGTAACAAAGATAGAGGTTAAACAGCAAGTATTTGTATTCTTCGAGTGCTTTTGAACTAGGGAGGGCATAAAGCTAAAGAGACCAGACTTGAAGACTTGCAAGACTTTCCAGTCTGACTGTGCCTGAAGCCAATAAAATATATATTTGCATTCCTATTATCACTGAGTCTGCTTATCTGAATTTTAATGATGCTGTATTTTTTTTTCTCAGAGTGATCAAATGAGAAGCCAAAATTCAGCCACGGCACAGGAACGCACCTTCACACTAAGCTTTTTTAAAGGAAGGTAATTCTGCAAAAACATGGCTACATTGTGGCTTTTATCATGTCACACGAGGGGACTGTGACTGCACCTCTCTCTGGGTAACAACCCAACAAACCCTCACTTAGCACAGTGCAATGTATTCATTGATAGCACAGTAATATTTGGGTAAGAGCAGGAGCACCCCTGACCCACCTTATCGTGGTTGTAACCAGCCAGGAGCAGGAGCAGCGTCAGCGGTAACGCGATGTAAGACCCTTGGGCAATGTCTTGTTCAGGCAGCTTTCTCTGCAAACAGTGCAGATCATGGATTTTATTTTTTTTTAACAGTTGACTGTGAAATCCCTCAGCTCTAAGAAAGCAACAGGATCATGAGGCACATCCAGCCTTTCTCATCTGACTTCCTTCCAAGTGCTGTTCTAGGATTTGCTTTACTCTCCACTTCAAAGCCACCCTGTGGATCAGTCACTCATGCATTACCCCTTCCTCAGGGGTGCTGCTTTGGAAAGCCAATTCATTGATGGTCAGTCTCCACTGGCAGTCAGCCTGGTGTGCTTTGATTTACCTGTCCCATGCTGCCCACATCTCTCTGACCCCACTACAGCAGCCATGCCAGCACAGAACCTTTCAGGCACATCTGCACCCTTCATTTCCTACTGCTGTTTCATGTTTCCCTCCTGTTCACTGGCAAATGAACACACAGCAAATCCAAATTAATCGTCACTTTAATGCCACTCATAAACCTCTTTATAGTTACACTAAGAGAAAGCTTGGCCAAGAGCACAAAATACATGCAGGTTGTAACAACAAATACTGCTCCCAAGATGAACATTGGAACATGGAAGTATTTAGTACTTACAGTGGGACTGAAGACCAGTGTAATGTGTTTATGGTATCCAATGGCAGTGAAAGAAACTTGAGGCAGGGTGTAGTCATACTGTGATTTAGACAACGTAGAATCCAAGAGCACCACGTAATTCTGGGGGTAAAAAAATACATTCAGGCTACAGCAACAGGAGCAGTCTGAGATAAAATCACATTTAAAGGCAAAGGTCAGTTGAACAGGCTTCAAATCTTCCAAGATACTGGAATATCCATCCAGCATGAATACAGCTCTGCAGGCACACCACAAATCACACCTCAGTGTCCTTAGAGAAAAAAAAGAAAGTGATCTAAATTAACTTTCCAGCAATATTCTTACCTCTCCATCTCGGAGTAGTGGTGGGAAATGGAAAAACAGGGATAGGCCTAAGTTGACTGTATGAATTGGGTTGTCAAGATTTTCACTTTTGTAGAGCTTCACCTGTAAATGAAAGAAGAAAGTATAAACCAGCTATTTCCAAGCCTGCACCACAATAGATATTTCAGACATCCCACATCTTCAAAGATAAAAGCACTTCAAAATTCATCATGTGTTTATATAAACAGAAAGTTGTCAAATAAGAAGACCTGGAAATGTTCTAATCTGGGATGTGAAAAGTCACAGAAAGTTCTTTTTATAGAACTTGCAATAATTTATGAACAGCTGCTGTCTGACATTTTCACATACCCGGTGTATGAAAAGCAGCCTGTGCTGGGGATCACAAAACTGCTCTCACTTGTGTCTGGATCCAGCCTTAGCACATCTTTCAAAGACAAGAATGTCTGCATTGGAGGCCAGGGTGATGACATGCACCCATCACGTGCAGTACATGCAACACAAGACCCCACCTAATATGAACAGGCACAGGTTTGGATAACTTCCGTATAATCAAATTTTGATATCAATTCCTATTTGCTTAGGCTGAACTGGAAGGGTTTAAATTTCCCCAGAAAGATGGGACACAAGCTCAGGGGCTCTTCAGTAAGGTGACACATTTTCCCTTCACACCTGCTCTGAGTGTTGGATCCTTTGGATGTCTCCCAAAAATCCCAACAGCTTAGCAATGAGATGTTGGCAGGTGAGATGTATAACCAAGTAGTGTGAAAGAAACCCAAGCACTGCATTTATATTTATAAGTAACATTTCAAGGAGCTTTTAAACCTGACAAATGATACTGTAACTCCTACCCCACTAACACCTCTTGCAGGCACTTCCAGCATTTGTACCCTAAGCCAAAAGGATCAGAGGTGTTTAGCAAGCTTTTTCAGATCACAGTACAGTGTTTTGAATTTTGAAAACATCAACTTTAATATTAGTCTCATACTGTCTATTATTATGTACTTCTAAATTCACATGTCCTGTGGTATCACTGCATTCACATGGTATCCTTCAGGGTTTGACATACAGGTCAAAAATTTCAAGTATTTCAGGAATTAATGTAGTTCTCTGATACAAAGGACTCATTTCACCCTTGCTGTCTTGATCCCCCCTACAGACAGAGCATCCCTAATCAGGGAAGCAGATCCCAAAATGTACAGGTCAACCAGAGAAGGTATTTCTTAAACATATTCCCATGAAAAATGGAAACATGAAACTGAAGCAGTCAGGAACACTAATCTTCATTCTATCTGGAATTCAAATTCACCTTCATTAAACTATTAATTCTAATTTGAATTAAATGTGTGCTCTGGCCACTGAACCATTTCCAGTGACCCTGCAAAAAAAATCATTGTAAAAGCAATAACAAATGCACTTGACGAAGATGAAAGGCTTGAACTTACACATAATGTGGAGAGATATTCAGAAGCTGTAATTACATTTCCACTTAAATCAAATTGATTAATTTGCCGGAACGCGATAATATTAACGTCATCAATGTCACTGTTCCCAACCTGCAAAGGAAAACAGACTCAGGTTTCCACCAACAGAGGAACAGTTAACAAAGGACAGCAACACAACTGTCAACACAACACAAACACTGCTGATCATTTTAAATAAAAAGTGGATTTTGTTCTATACTAACCACATGGAAGCCTGAAAGCCTTCCCATTGCAAGTCCCTGTTCTCCAGAGTGCACAGCTTGCAATGGCAGGCTTGGACATTATCAGCAGGAGGCTCATGATATTAAGCTAAACTAAAAATGGAAGTCTCAAAAGCACACACAATTCTGGAAGAGGCTGAGGATCATCCACAGGACTGCCTGATCACAGAACATTGGTCTCAGTATTTTGCATTTGTGCTGAGGGATGCACAGAGATGTTTATACAGTTGATTAATGTGGAGTATTTACCAAGATTCCACCAGTTTTCAATTCAAAGTTATTACTGCATTTTATAAAGACTTGCTAGTCCAAATTACAATTTCACCTACATCAAGACTGCATGATTTGGACCCCATAAAACATAACAACCTCTCTCAGTCCACAACGAAATACAACTGCAGGACAATATGACAATTTATGACATCCTCAAGCTACCACTGCTTTGTTCCATATCATAAAGAAATACTGTAAGGTATTCCATACATTTATTCTCTTGTTTCGGGATGCATAATTTTCATGATTGTGGAAGAATCCTTTTCACTTGTTTACTGTTTGGGCTTTACCTCATTTCAGTTTTGAGCTATGGTGCTGACACACAATATGGGGCCTGTTTTAGGGAGCTAACTTGCTGAAAGGCACTTGTCTAAACAGAATTCCTTCACTACATTGCTGCTGACAGAACAGACAGAATGCCTACACAGACCCATTTCATATTTAAGTGATGCTACAAAAAAAGAGAAAACATTACCTCAATTGCCCGATGCTGTGGTAAAGCTCTTTCAATGTGATCATTGCCTTCAGCTTTGAGTTGGACATGATACACACAGCCAGGCTGAAAGCAACATGCAGATGATAAATCCCAACACTGAATCATACATACTTTCATTTTAGAGAGCAGTAGAGAGAATGATCTAACATTCCATTTAAGATACGCCACCCAAACAGATTTAACTCTATGCAGTTAAATCTCAAATAGAAAAGTTATCTCAATAACACTATTTGGAGTGTTTACTGTCAGGAAATAAGAGAAGGCTATATAGAACTTTCATTAGTTTGTTACATCACAGTACCAAAAGAAATCATCTGCTGTGATGAAGGAAAACACAGGATTAAAACCTGATCAAACATTGCCTTCTATTTCAGCAAGTTGTTGACTCCTTACATAATGGTGCCATAAATTCAGCTCCCCATTCCCTGCAGAACAGCTTACTTCACATCCACACTGTGCAATCAACATCATACACACACCCAAAATCCTGCTAAAAACAGGCTGTTGGTCTCTTCACAAGAGAAACGAAACACTCCCCCAAATTCTTTGCCTATGAAAATTCCCTGCTGGTCACCCAAGCACTGACCAGGAGATTGTGTCAGGTCACACCAAGTGCTCAGTGCTTGTGGAGGCCAGCACAGTATGCTGCCAGCAAGTTCACAGACTTACACCACAAGCTCTTCCCCTTTTATCAGACTGAATGTTCACTACATGACCATGTTTCTTCACACAGAGAGACTCAAGGAAGTCTGACTTAGCAAACATGAGGGGAAAACAGAAACCAGCGGCTATTAAACAGAACCCATTTCCCTGCTCCATTGTCACACTGACAGAAAAGTAAATGACAGAGAGCTTCCTACTCCTTACCCGAAGGCCACGGAGCCTGAATTTGCCCTCTTCATCAGTTATTGTGTCCTCTCCATAGATGCTGCAATCATTCTGTCCCACAGCTTCCACTGAGACTCCCTGCTCAGGCTCTCCATTTAAAGAGGAAACTGTCCCATAACAGCTAGAGGTATAAAGAGAAGATGTGTAGATATTTTATTGTTATAACTGATTGAAAAAGTACTTAATGTATTTACCATAGCATGGAGAAGAAAAGGGGTATTTATAACGTGTGTGTAGAACAGTTTAAATCATCAGAACTTGCTGCAGTTCAGAGTACAACTTTAGGAATCCAAGCTCCCTAAATTCCATGAACAGCAGCTCTTTCTTACCCCTGAGGGCAAGGAAAGGAAGGATTCTGAAGTCAGGTATCTGAATTGGTCTACCATACCTAGAACAGTCCTATCCTCTTCCACTGGAGGCAACACAAACCATTTCCAATGCCACTGAGACAGTGCTTTCATAGCCATGTTTCTTCCTATAGCTCTGCCATCTGGGCTTAGCTATATATCCACAACCATGAAAAGAAGCCAAAAAAAGCATTTAAACCCAGGATAATCAAGTTAAATTGAGACTTGGAAAGTCTCCTCCAAACCTGTAAGAACAGAGGTGTGCTGGAAGAAAACACACATTTGGCACAACACATCCTGATACAGCCCTGATATAGCATGTTCCATGGAGTCCAGCTCCACTGACCTGTAAGCTGTCCTGTAACCAGTTATCTGGATTTTGAGATTTTGTCCTTCCTGCACTTCAATCATTTGTGATGATGGTTCAAAGCGAAATTCTTTCATCATGGGTTTGAAGTAATACTGCCCTGGGCTCTGCAAAGAGGCACAAAACAAGCTGTTTACTCAGACTGATGCAAAAACTCACCAACTCCAAACAAATATGCTTTTTAAAAGCTCTCTGAAGAGCTGAAGTCCTCTGTTCCAACCACAGGTTAAACTGGTCAGAAAATGTGAGCAGAGAAAAACAGGGAGCACACTGGACAACAAACTGATGGAATTCCACCTGGTGACAAAGTGTTAAGAGAGAAAGGAAACTACAGCCCTAAAACCTTACCACAAGACCTCAAGGACAGGAAAGTGACCACAAAAGAAGGATGTCTGCAAGGAAACTATTCAAGCATGTCTACACACATGCAGATCAATAATGTAATTAGATTTTCTTCCCCTAAAGACTCTCCAATGATCATCAACAAATTGGCCTGTTTCATGTTTACAGACTGCAAATTAGTAACTGAGATCAATCAACATCATCTACGAGCTGTTGGGGAGAAATCTCCTGCCATGTTAGATTTCACATCTTTCACTTCCTAAGATTTTAGGTGCTGTTAATTCTGAGGAATCTGCATCTCTTATGGTGGGTTAGGGTTTCAAAGCACACCTGCCACTCAAGAGAGCCCTATTTGGGAGGGACACAGCCCCACACACAGCCACATGCTGAAGAATCATTTCAACTTACCAGATTGGAAAAAGTCAGCATGCCATTATCCTGTGTGAGGAGGTTGGACCGAAACACCCCTCCACTGAGAGACAAGAGAACTCCAGCAAGAGCCTGGTCATCCTCTGATTTGATCTGTTTTTGAAAAAACAGTAATTTTAAGTGTAAGTGAGGATTTCCTTATGGAGAAGGGCTCAGTTGAGAAGCCCCTTGCAGACTGCACAGGTAGGCTGGCTCTGAGCACTCAGCTGTGAGCAGAACCATATCTGTCCTGCCCCTCCTGCCAGCCCACAGGGCTGCAGAGTCCTCTGCTCCCACCCCTGGGCAGTCACAGCCCATGGCTCACCACATGCCACCACAGCAGCCACTCTCTACCACTCCACAGAACACGCTGGGGGCCAGAAGAAAGCATCCCAAAGACTGGAACCAGGCACTAGTTGGACCAGACTACACCTACACCTTTTAATGACCTAAAAGTCATTAAAAGTAGGTGGTCCAACTCTACAAAAGCAAATAAAGCCAGTCTTTTGGACTGCAGGTTCTAACTTTCACACCATAAAACTTGCAAAGTATCTTCTGCATGGCAAGTCATGGTCTACAACTGAGCTCATCCACTGAGATTTGTCTCCTCATGACAAAAAAATTATCTCAAAATCCTACACCCATTTGTCTTTGGAAGACATTGGTTAAAGTTTTTGCCTGTCCAGCTCTAATTGCACACACTATCCATTTAGAACCCAAAGTGCTCAGAACATTACCTCAAATGTCACCCCTGCAAGAGCAAAAGCTTTGAAGTCTCCAACTGTTCCTTCTACTGCAGTCAAAACAAACCCTTCCTTCTGAGCAGTGATTGTGTATTCCAAGTCACTGTGGAGTGGCCCAACACTTCAAATAAAAGGAAAACAGAACTTGTTTCAGAAAAAACACTTGGATATCACAAACACATTGTCAAGTAACCAATGCACTTTAAGGAATCCAAAGGTTCAAAACAAATCTGTTCATTACCTGTAAGTGCCTTTGTCATCGGTGAAAACTGTGATAAGTGGGGAAGTTGCTCCCTTCTCACTAATGACAATCTCAACACCTTCCAATTCAGGATGAATTTGCCCTTCCAGAAATAAGCCTGCTTTTCCATGAATCTCTATCAGCTTCCCAGGACAACTCTCTTGGTCATTGTGAAGGGGATTTAAGACAAAGAAAAAAGTCAAAAATACACTTGACGCTCTGGCTTACGACAGGAGTTTATCTACTTCCAAAGTGATCAGGTGGTGGCCTTTTACCTTAGAACAAGAGATCAATCCACACAATTTCACAGCCTTTCAACACATCTTGAAACATCTAAACAGTACCAAAATGAGTAACTACATTTCGAAGCTATAAGCACATCCCCAAAAAAACCTTATGGATTTCTGAAGTGGTTGGAGGTCTCAGTGAGTTACAGATACTGCAGCCACATGGAGACAATGGCAATGACACTTCCTCCCAGCCAGATTACACTGAGTTTTGACCACATTTTTTGAGTTCAAATTCAGGTCAGCATATGCCATGTTTAATGACATTACGCAAAAATTTATTTCCCTCCCTCACATGCATTTAGAATGTGTAAACAAAGAGTCACAAGAAAAGAGGCATTTAACATTTCCTAATGATTTCAAACAAAATATGTTCACTTAAGAACCTGAGAACAAGATAGACACTGACTTAACAAGTAGCATCAATAATTGATGATAATCCTGACAATTTTGAAGTTTATCTTTTCTTTTGTGAATATTTTTATAATTTTAATTTAGTTTAAAAAAAAGCTTTAACAAACACTTGAATTACCTTGGTAAGGAATTGAAAACAGAAACCTTCATTTTGCACAACTCTTTTTCTAGGTGGCAGCAATATGAACAATTCTGTGAATCTGGTGTAATACCCAGAAACCTGGCCTTCCTCTTGTGCCAGCTGGCTTTTCAGCACTTGGAAGAATATTCTGCTGATAAAAACTACTTGCAACCTCTATCAAATAGCTTCTGAATTCCAGAATGAAACTGGCCCAAAGAAATAGCTGCAACTGAAACTTTCCTGACATTCCTTTTTAGAGTTATTCATACGCTTATCTACACAGCTACATTTCTATCTTAAAAATCTACTCCTTTCAAACAATAAATTATGTATATTTACCTCCACTAACAACTGCTTCCACATAAGGTGGGTAGAAAAGCAGCTCTTTTGATGATGGTGTTACAGTAATTTTCTCTCCAGACCTGTAAAACATAAATAAGATGTAATTAGAAGAAAATTGAATTAGCAACTGTCATGTAGAACAGAGTGCAAGAATGCATCTAAATATTCCAAGAAAAAAGTATCAACAACAACCTAAGCAAAATTCTTACTATGTGGTACTAAGCTTCCTTGTAGCTCAGAGTCACCAAAGGCACCCAGGCAGCAGCTCTGTCCTATCTGGAACTGTATCATTGCTCTGTTTGGCAGAAACACCACACAATAGTACAGAGAATACACCTTGGCCACTGGAGCTTGGTATTACCTTGCCCAGTATGAAAATTCATATAAGAATGGTCCTTGGAGCTCCTCCACCATTTCTTGCACTGGTGGCTTTGTCCCCTCCTCCTCCTGAGCCTTCTTTTCTCTCTCCTGCCGGCGGCTCTCGATTTCTGCCAGCTGCTGCTCCCGACGGAGCTCCTGAACAGATTTCAGGGGCCCTAAAACTAAGGCAGGCTCACTGTCAATGGATGACCTGAAAATATGGAGAAAAAATATTATCTCCTTCCATATGGAGAGATAAGAGCTTGTTGTATCTGGTAATTACTGCCTTTATACCACCACAGACAGGTCCCAGGATCTTTTTTAAACCCATTCCTCTTTAACTGCCCTGTTTGTTCTGGCCAGAGCACAGGAGTGGTAAATTTCTAGACCAAAGGATCAGTTTGAAAGGGTACCTTTAACAAAGCCCTACACTAAAAGAGAAAGGCTGCAATGTCAAACCTGAGAACAAGCTTAATACAAAAAGGATGAGTTATACAAAATAAATAAAAATACTGCTAAGCTTGGTTTTCTTCCAGAACTAGGAAATTTTGCCTCAGAACCTACCTCTCAGGAGAAGAGAATACAAGGAGAAAATAACTTCCATAACACATAAATACTTCCAAGAGCCAGCAATTCCCAGGAAAAGCTCTGAGTTCTCACCTATGCGCCCTATACATTTGAACTTCCCAGCTATCTTGTCACTGTCCACTGAGCAGACAGATAAAGTTCAACCAAGTTCTTAGAATCAGCCAAGAATAATGCATTTTGTTTCATTCTCCCTGCTATTGCATCCTCTCTTTTCTAGTATTTTTCCCTAGACTCCAATCATCCTTTGTATCTGTTCATCTGTCTCCTTTCCCAACAGTCTGATTTCTCAGTGGACTGGACCAAAATGATCACAATCATTTTTCCTACAGCTACTTTAAATTACCAGGATAGTTCTGTCTCCTGCTTCAGTTTCACCTATATTCTAGTTTGCCTTTTTTAAGAGACATAATTACTATTGCTCTATCACAGTAAGTTTCATCAAGGCATTATATTCTTTCTCTGCAGTTCAGACACAATACAGAAATGTGTATTTATTTTTTTTTTGTCTGAAAGCCAATTAAAATCCATACAGGCACACAGAGTCTCAAGATATTATTAATAAATTACTACAGTCTTATTTTTAAAACGTACCAAGCCATTATCAAGAACTGGTGAGAATCAGCTTTGTCTTTGGTTGCGGTTGTCTGGGGTATTTTTTTAAGTGAAAGTTAATGGGTCACAGCCATGGATCTGGTACACAGACTTGTAAAAACAACCAGCTTGCTTTTAAACCCAGAGCTGTTCCCTTTATGTTGATGGCATTTCAGAAATTGGACTTTAGCAGAAAAGCTTGAGGCAGAATTGATCAGATATATCTGTGTCAACTGAGCTGCCTTCAAAACACTTGCCAATAATCTCCAAAAACCCAACAAGCTGAGGAGGTGGTACAGTATTCACCTCCTCACTAAGTTGTTTTTAAAATCCTAACAGCTCTCTGCTGTCTCAGTGCCTCCTTCCCAGCTGCTGGAGCTGCCCAGCAGTTGCAGTGATAGGGTCATTAATCTCTGAGAACTCGAGGCAATGCTCTCCAGGCAATGCTCTCTGAAAAGATGTTTTCTGCACTCAAAAAAGTTTGAGAACCCATAGTCTAGAACAAGTAGACACTGGCAGAGTATCAGTAAAACACTCATCATTACCAGACACTTTCAGGCAGATTTGGCACCTCAGACAATTAAAGCTGTTCACAAATCAGTGCTCCCTAGGAGGTGTCTGTTCAGCTAAGCATAAATTGGTGCATTAGTCTGTAATCACTCTGCATGCTTTTCGTTTTATAACCTTCCTCACACCAGTAACAATGCTCTAAAGCCACAGATTCTCATTCTGAGGGAAGAAGAAAGGGAAAAAAAGAGATGCCAGAACTCAGACCTAAGCTAAAACAATAACCTCTGAATTCTGAAATATCAGTTCATTAAAGTATATAAGAACTTGGAAAATTATTCCTTTTTACCAAAAGTAGGGAGGGGTAATGCTGAAATGATGAGAAAATGCTCAAAATGAGGCTGGATTTATGTCTCCCCAAAGAACTCAAAGCACATCTTAGCATAAAAGCCTCGTGCAGCCTAGGCTAGGAACAGCCTAGGAACAGCCATCCCCTTAGAAAGCAGCCACTGCAGCACTAAAACTGGAGAAAAGCTTTATGAGAGAAATGTCTTTTTCTTCCCCTTTTTACAGCCCCATGATTTCTTTGTCCTTACTTAATGGTAACAGTCACATCCATCAGTTTATCAGTTACAATCGTGCCAAGGACATGGTGCCGAACTGCAGTGAGTGTCAGGATACTGGGAGAGGACCTGCAAGTCAAAGGAACAAAGACATGAATTCAAGGTCCCCTTCCTAAATAAGCAAACCTTATTTAGCAGAGTCTGTTCTCCCATCCAAGACTGAAATGCTTTCTAAAAGACCATACAGAAACTACACAGCAAAGCCATAGTGCTAGGATGGTCATCTGCTGGAAAGGGAACATCTTCCAACTCGAGCCCCAAAGCAATTCCTTCCTTTGTGCCTTCTGCTTCCTCTCAAGCTAAAGCTGATTGGATTGATTTCATGTGTCAAAGTGTCATTAAACACATCACCAGACCATAATCTATAAATAACTAATGAAACTTGGCTGACCAAGGAAGACCAGCCCTGCTTACTTGTGATAAGGGTGAACATTTATTCAGCTTACAAAACCAGGGTGAGTAGGATCAAATCACCAGCGGGTCATGGCACCAGTGACATGCAATAGTGCTAAGTGCCTCTTACTGTCCTATCTTTTGCCTTTCAGCTCTCAGAAGTGAGCAACAGTTTTCACTGAAATAACTCTTCTCTGTTACAAAGTAAACCCAACACTAAACAGACAGAAGGCTGACAAAAATACCCATCTAATGTAACTAAAGCATCTTTAAAAGCCTATCATTAGTTGATTTCTATTATTTTTAAGACTGAAAGGGCAAGGGAACACACATGATACACCTTGCTAGAGCTTCCCTCTACATATCCTGTCCTGCTGAAAGCAGGCAGGAGAAGGAAGCTTTAAGGTGAGGAACAGTCACTCTTACGTGTCGTAGGTGTAATACTCGTGTTCAAACTGGTGGCAGGAGCGTGGGGTCACTTCATAAACACCTACAAACATTAAGGTAAAGAATGACCTGCTGAAAAATTCCACTGGCTGAATTCTCAAGATCACATGAGAGCAGAGGTATAGAAACAACTATAAAATTTGACTGCATATCTGCTGGCTTTCACACAGACACTTTCTAATGTGCCTGACAAATAGAACCCATATGAATGAGATTGTTTTAACATGATCTTCATTCATCAAAGATGAAATACTTCCATCACTAAGAAAAAATATAGTAATATTTTATTTCTGGAATCTAGATTTGGTGAAGGACTAAACAGCAGAAGAAATGGAGAACTCAAAAAACTTGGAACAGATTATTTATATACAGATGTAATTAAAACAATGGCTTTCAGAAACCGAAACAGATTTTTTTTTTTGTTCTCAGCAGTATTAGCTAACTGGTTATTTTTCATTTTTTAAACTAATATTTTAAAGCGGTTACCTGGCTTTGAAAGACAGAATCTATTAACTCCTTTGGACAGGTTATAAACACCAACATTCTCTGGTCCATTTCCATCCTGATAAAATTCCTGTGAAGCCATAACACAATTCACTTTTAGTAACTTCCAAACAACAAAATGAAAACAGTATTTGCCTAAAGATACATCAATGCCATCTGTTTTATAACAGCTGCCATCACAGGACCATTTTACCAAACTTAAAAGACAAATCTCAAAGCACTCCAAACATCAATGTTCCCATGCTCTGTGACCCTCCAGAGACAAGAGAAACCCCTGATCCCAAGCATAACCCAACCTGCCCATACAAGGTCATTAAAAACATACAAGAACATTTGTTTCCTACGTACCAGTGTGATTGCATGAGAAAGAGAACACCTCAGCATATATCCAGTCTGCCTGAATTCTACTCCTGACACATCTTCCTCCAAGACTTCCAATTCCAAAGACTTATTCTTCCAGCACCAGTCTTCATGTACAATGCTTACTAGAATACATGCCACAAAAAACATTTTAGTAGTGTAAAACTGAGTAAATAAGGTCAGTTCTGTGATATAAAAAGTTTGTATCACTCTAACTAATCTTCAAAGATAAATACATGACAATGCCTGTAATAACAGAGCTGGCTCACAGCACTTCAGCATCACCAGGAACCCAACACATCTATCAGGAAAGCTGTGCTATGAAAAGGAATAATGAAGCCAGGCCACTCTGGAAGGCTCCTCAATGGGCACTACCACTGTGACAGGCAAAGCAGCCTAGAGGACATCACAACATAACCCCAATTTAACCTGGTGGAAAGATGTTCCCACTCCTGTATAAACAGTGCAATCTATACACTCCTTCTACACCCTTCCCTGGAAAACAATTTATTTTCACTGGCCAAGGCAGCCTGACCAAAATATATATTATTTTTAGGAGCAGCACTCTGGAAGCAGAACAAGAGTGTGTCCCTGTTCTTAGGCTCATGATAAAGGCCACTTCCCTCACACCAGCCATGCAGACCCTAAAACTCAGGGGAGCAGTAACCTTTGGGTTGACACAGGGTTAAACATCCAACATTAAGAAAACCTGATGCACTGTTGGAAGGTATTTTTCCAGATTCTCTAAAGTTTCACAATTGTGTTAGGCAAACTGCAGAAGGTACCCATGCTAACGGAAGTGCTCAGATTAGGTCACAGATTGAGCCACCAAGGTGCCCCAGAAGCAGCTCTCCTGCTCCTACCTTTGTACTTGCCCGGCAGCACCCCGTCGAAGGTGAAGGGCACGGAGTCCCTGCTCGAGGCCAGCTGCAGGCTGCGCTTCTCCCCCTGGCGGCTCACGGACTGCAGCGTCACCACCAGGTCACCGCACTCGTCTGCCAGGGAACAGAGCACGTCAGCCTGCACCCCAACAACCCCTCAGCCACACCTCGGGGGTACTAACACTGAAGTGGTTACTCCCTCCCAGCAGAGGACGTTTCCAGTTAAAATTTGTTTCTTAGGCACGTGTTTACCAGTGGATTTTTGCATTCAGCAGGATTTTGAGACTGTTAATTGTACTCTTTTATCTAATGGCAAGAAAAAACCTGAGATCAACATTAAATCCCTGGGCCCACCTCACTCTGCAGAGACTAAAAAGCTGAGTAACCACCTGAGAGACAGAACACAAAGTGCAGGGAGGATTCAGAGAGGAAGAAGGAAGGGTAAAAATGACAAAAATCAGGCTCCAATCATCATCGGCTGAAATCAGTGGGTAATCAAGGAAAATAGCAGGAGAAAGGAACCTTAGACTAAAATAAAGACAAAAAGCTTATGAAAGAGAACAGAGGTTGAAAGCTTCTATACATCCTACAGTTTTTACATGCAATGCTTTTCTTTCCTTTTTTTTTTGTAGTAAATTTCTTTTTCACCTCCATTACTTCTCTGATTGATGCACAGTATCCCAAGTGCCAGTCAGGACCATTTCATTCCAGAACCTATCCATCTTCTGAGAAAGGAATACTTGCTTATCCCTAGCAAGTATTAAAAGTAGGTACACAACTTTTACTCCATACTTTGCTGAGCAACCTTACTAGGACACAACATCTCCCAAGAAAAGCTATTTTTCCCATGTGCTGGAAGTTACATTTGCTTATCTGCTGATGGGATTAACCACAGCAAGTGTCTTGGTCTCAACAACACTCACTCACAAATGCAGTGCTAAAGTTCTCCATTCCCATTTCACTTTCACAATGGACTTACCTAAACAAGAGATCTTCCCTGAGACAGATGCCAAAAACTGAAAGAAGGTCACATCCATCACTGGTCTGTCAGTAACAGTGACAGGGAACATTTTAGGTTTCAAAGCCAATCCTGCTCTGGTCTCAGCCTCTGGAATAATTACCTGTAGAGTATATGACATCACCAGCTTTCAGATACCAGCCCAAAAACACCCACTCTGCTGTCATCAATGCGTTTACCAGAAATTAGAAAATGAAATCTACTGTAAATCCAAGGCAAAGCAAAACGAGCCTCTCCGACTTGCTTTCCAAAATTTTAAAATCTTCTAAAACACCATGACAGTCCTACAATGAAGAAATGAAAGCTCAGTTCTTACCTGAACATTGTATGTACCAGCTTTTGCCTTGAAACAAAATGCTCCATGAGGGTCAGTTTCTGTTGTAGCCAGCGATGCTTTGTCTTTGTCTTCAGGTATCATGGTTACCTTGTATTTACTGATCTGTTTGACCGTGTCAGGGAATCGAGCTACTGAGATGCGGCCACACACACTGAACCTGTTAAATAAAAGCCAGTCATCAGAACAAATATTTTGATTTGACAAAGATTATAAAATACCACTTGTTTTAGAACTTCCTAAAAAAGTAAATCTCACTATGTTGAGGTAGTAACACCTGAATTGGAAAGGATTTCTCCTAAAAGAGAGATTTGCAAGCAACTTGCTTCAGTTAAGGCAACAGTGACCTTGAGAGTGAGCAGTAAAATGCAGAGGTTTGGTACAAATCTGCACCAGGCAACTGTGTGACTCCAGATACCCTCCTTCTGTGCAAGAGTGATGTGGCAGAAAGCTTCTCTGTTGCTTTCTTGGTTCACATACCATTCAAAAATTCTTCATTTGCCCATGCCTTAGCGTCTTCATTTGCAAGGGAGAACTTACTAAGACGATGCTCTAAGCCTTAAGTATTATTGGGCAAAATACTGTGCACAAAACATGCACTCACACTGCCCTATTCACCTGGAACTTCTTCAGCAACATTTAGCTCTGGACAACACTACACAAGTCTGGGCATGGCATGGGAAAGGATCATCCATTTTCACATCATCCACACATCAGATTGTATTTTCATCATGACACCAGTCCTTACCCTGTTGCAATGATGTTTGCCAGCTGAGGTGTATTTGGTGCAATCTTCACAGTAACAGTATCAAAGAACAGGTGTTCTTTCCTGGCATGAATTGTGTATGTACCTGTTGTTATGTTCTCAAGGCGGAAAGAGCCATCAGCTTTTGTCTTCACTGTAACAAATAACAAGAGTTAAAAACCAGAGCATATGTTAACTCTCTGTCCTTATGTCTCAACAGATCCAGAGGACATGCACTGCTTTAGGCTATTTTTAATTCATATTACACAACAAAGAAATAGTACAATGCTTTTTGACTAGATGAACCTTCATTTCTATATTTCAAAGTACAATCTGGCATATAGTTGAAAGAAATTAAGAAATTTTCAACTGCCAAACAAAGGAATACTTAATGCTCTCATCTAAGCCAGAAAATGCAAAATTAATCAATGGCATGAAATCCACTTTAATATTTCAAATAAGTTGCAACAAAAGCTGTGTATTATCCTGTACTTGAGTTTAATAAAGGCTTCCCTGTAGCAAGAAAGATGAAGAGCATTGCATACCTTTAATCTGATTGTTCAGTGTCACAGTGGCATCAGCAACTCCTTCTCCTTCAGGACCATTCAGCACCCTGCCTGTGACAGAGAAACCCATCACATGGAAAACAGGCTGAAATGGGAAAAAATTAACATCAGTCTTTACTCAGGAAATGCAAACACACACCTACAGCAATCAACACCAACTGTTTTCTCTCCACACACACATAAAGGAAACTTATTTCCAGCTCTAGGAAAAAAATGTACCAGGATAATCACAGTGAAAGTACAAAGTGATCTGCAGGCATACTGTTTCCCCTAAGTACAAAACACACATTCTCAATTTATCTGCACTGGTACAGCTCAGAGGGCTGCAGTCACAGATCACAATGCCATTACACAAGATGCTCTGCAAACCAGAAAAACCTACAGGCCCTTCTCCAGAGATGTGACAATCTCAACAAGGAAATACAAGCAATCTGAAAGATAACTGTTTGTTTGCAACATGGATATGAAAGTGAACTTAGCAGACAGCTTTGCCCTATTTTGTTTCTTCCCAGTGAAAGGGACCGAAGTATAGAAATACAGCACAGTACTAGAAACTGTCTTCCACCTGCTGTGCATAAACCAATGTCTTCAGCTTCTTACAAAGAAGTTTTTCCACAAACAGCTGCTTTCTGCTAAAATCAGTTAGACTTTTACAGGAATGAGTGGCACAAAAGGATTATTCCCTCTGAAGGCCTTACCTCGATCTGTAAACTGTCATGCTCTACAAGGAAGTCCAATCTAGATGGAGCAACATCAAAGGTGATTCTCTCTCCCCTGTAGAATGGTATCTGAAAGAAGACACATGGCTCTGACTCCTAAGCTGTGATGACAGAATGGTTTTCCTTTACCATTTTCCATGTTCTTATCACCATCAGACACCTCTACCAAGAGTCAAATGAGCTGCAAACCTCCTGGAAAAAATAACTCAAGAGGGGTGGGAACACAAATATGGGCAATATTTCAAGACCAATGGAAACCATGAAATTATCAGATGAGATGGAAAATTAGCTCCCTACTCAGAATACAGCAAAGGTATTTGGATGTGCAACAGCAAAGGTATTTGGATGTGCAAGAGCTTACAGATAGGAGACTGTATGACTGCTAGAAGGATTAAAGGAAAGAGAGAAGCCTGAATCCCATTTGTAGAGCACACAGACTGAGAATGCAGGACCATCACTCCAGGCAGTACACAGAGAACATGCTCCCACACCATCCAGATACAAGAAAAAGAATGGGGAAAAAAGGTAACAGCTTAAAGGTGAGGAGGTGGCAATAGCACAATCTGGTTTAGAAAATGAAAGTTAACAACTCACTGAAGAGACAAGCAATGAATTTCTAGTCACTTACCACAGTGTATTTCCCACTTGGCAGAGAAAGAAAGCTGAAAGATCCATCTTCTTTTGATACAACATTGCACAAATAGGATAAAGACTCATCTCTTGATTGGAACCCATCCACAGGAGAAATATTGCAGCCCACAATATCCTGCAGTAATAAATGCAATACAACCTTTTGTCTCAAGGAAGAATAGAGAAAATAATTTGGGGGGGGGGGATACAGGAGGGTTCAAAATACTCAACTGTGAATGAATGATGGGAAATATAAAACCCCATGTTTGATGACATGGCTTAAATTCATTTGTACATAAAACAGGAAAAAACAAGCCTTAAGCAAGCAAATAATCACCTTTAGGATAACAAGGAAAGAACACTGGGAAATACAACTTTCCCAGACCTCCACCATGTGTCTTAACTGACTTCAGGTCTGTGTACAAGATTAACATTGCAGAACAGAGCCCAACTCTACATGACCAAATGTTTCACACCGATTTCTTAATGCACTTGTAAGGTGGCAATAGAAGCTGTTGAACTTTGTCTTCCCATCAAGAGGGCAAAGAGTAATTAAGACATCATGATGAAGACAAATTACAGCTACTGCACAATGAATTGTGAAATAATTCTATGGAGGTCATGTTGGATTACAAGCACCTTGTTGGGAAAAAAAAGAAAGAAATCACACGAAAGAACCAAACACAAAAATACAGTCTGAGGGGTTGTACAAGCCAGTGAATAACTGAGGTGAGTATCAGGGCAATATGAATCTAGGAGTTATTTATTTCTTCTTATTTATATCTATACTCATATTGAAAAGGTATTGATCAATCATTACCTCTTTAGAGACTGAAGAAGAGAAGAGGAGAAACATGACCCCTTTCATGGGCTCTCCATCACTCCTCACAGACCCAGAGACGTTGTAGCCTGCAACGATCAGGGGGCTGGCAGCATAAGCATTGGAACTTGTCACCCGCACCACTGTCTTTGACTGAAATACAGAAACAAACATTTCCATCAAAAGCAGGCATTAAGTCTCATTTACAGCACCTAAAGAACAATCAGAGGCTGCACATTCAACCACAGGAACAGAGGCCAGAGCAGCAGAACTCAAAGAAGGTCCCCAGGCTACTCAAGACACAAAGACACTAAAGCAAAGATACTTTTTAAAACAGTAATTTTCCTGCTTTACTAATTTACAAAATGGTCAGGATATCAGAGCTCCTCAGAAAACAAGCAGTCTGGGAAGGAAGGACTGGAGGATCTGCTACAATACTCCTGCAAAATGAACAGGATCAGAAGATGGAAAGCAAGAGCTCATTTGCCAGTCCTTCCCTGGCTGGCTCCACTATCTCTAAACTGGGTCTGTACGAGGCAGTTTCTTGACTGCCTGAATTAGATGTAGAAAAGCTCCAGTAACCCTGTCCACCCACAAAGCCCCTTCCTCACACCAACTGAGCCAGACAAGGTCTAGCAGACCCATCCTCTCAAAACAGGCAAACCAGAACTTCTGTGGGTTCTGACCTCTTTCAACATCCAGGTAGGATGCGACGCAAAGATTTCATATTCGCCAGGAAGCACTTTAAAGAAAGCAAACCTGCAACGCAAGAAAGAGATTATGTCTCTTCAGAAACAGCCACAAACATTTGTTCACAGAAAAAAAATTCAGACTCTATTCACATTAGAAAAAATATTTCAGAACTCTTACAGTCCCAGTCAGTATAGCTGAATTGAAAGGATCTTGTGCAAATGAACAGATGAATTAAGTATGCACCACCCACACTCACTTTCCTCCTGGTTGTGTAACAGTTGCTTGGATGTTTATGTCACTGCCAGCATTTCTCAGTACAACCTGAACTCCAGCAGGACCTAATGTCTGACCTTTGCTGAGAACCTGTCAAAATAAAAAGAAGTATAAATGAATAAAAATAACTTGCAGAGCTGAATTTGAATGTTTTTATGAAGGCTGAATTAGCATACAGTGGAATAAATAAAGATAAAGGAGTCTAACCTTTCCATTCACAGAAAATCCTGTGAACACAAAGTTAATATCACCTCCCTTTGTGCAAATGTCATTAATGCCATCCACATGGATATCTACACTGGTTGGTTCTGGAAAAGAAGAAAAATGAAACAGTGTGATAGTGAGAGAGCAACCACAAACTCTGCCTCAGCTTTACACAACTGTCACAGAAATGTATTAATTCAAGCATGCCAAGTGTTGCTCTGGAAGTCTTTCTTCAGCAAAGTTAAAGCACCCCCAAATCCTAAACCCTCTTTCCCTCCTCCTGCTGCAGCCACTTTTTTTCAAAAACCCACATTCCTCCCAATCAGTACAAGGGTTACTTTGTCAGTGTCTAGCACACAGCTTTACTTTCCCCTGGTGCAGTAAGTACATTTCAGTTATTAAACCATGCAGTATGGTTTATAGGTTTGGAAAAGTGCTCCATTTTCCCTGCCAGCTGCAAGTTAGAGATAACTCCCTCACTGCAGATACAGTGTCCTATTGTAAGAAGACATACAAGCACTTACCAAAACTCCACCCTAGGGGAGGCTCAATTTTAAGAATGAAATCCCCCTAAAAAACAAAAAGCAATAACTGTCTTCATTGATCTAAATTCAATTTAGCTAAAGGATGAAACAGAAAGTCAGAACACAAGCATCATGCTGCAGAGAGGAACACAAGACTCGAGTGTACCATTCTCCACCATTCTCCTTTCCTCCTGCTTATGACACTGTTCAAAGCAGCAGCAGTATCTACCCAGACAGGCTGGGATGCTGGGCTCACATCTAGGCAAGAGCAGAAATTAAGTATCACCATGCTTATGCTGCTCCCAGCACAAACTTGGCTCACATTCGAGGAGCTCAGTGCTATGAAGTGCTCAAATCTATCTCTACCTGCCCCAACAGATGGGCTCTAAATCAGCCTTTGATATTTCCACTGGGTCATACCCAACCATTCTGCCCAAACACAGGATTACAAAATTCCAATCCTTTTAAAAGCTTTGATCCAAAAGGGTATTAATCAATACGGGGATCCTCTTTACATCAGAGAACACCACATGTGCTCTGCCACAGACACTCTGAAGTTCATCCCTGGAACGGCTCAAAGGCCTAAGAATGAAATCACCAGGATCAGAAAGTATGTCACATTCTTAGATTGGGAAGGGAAGGAATTATTTGGTGGCTGGACTAGATGCCCTTTAAAGGTGCCTTCCAACCCAAACCATTTTGTGTTTCCACTTCTGATCCTAAGTTAACTAGCTCCTTAAAAGAGCAAAACACATTGACCATCTAAGGGTAGTCTGTATTTAATTTAATTTGAATGTAAACATCTTTCCAGTCTAAGTAGACATCAAATTACTATTACATTCTGAGCTTCCTGGATCATCATTTCCTCAAGACATTTTTAATATCTGCAATTAACCATTCAGGTTATTTTCAATTCAGACATACCAAAACACCTTCTCATATACATTTATTGCTATTTCTATAGGTGAAAAACTGAAAGCCTTATCTGTACCCTGTAGGAGCCTGTATTTTTTGAGCAGTATTTGCACAGCTACAGCACACAGCTGCTGGCAGTAATTCAGGCTCCCAATGCTGCAGTCACTCCAATAAACAGCACAAATGCAACTCTGCAGCTACAGTTAGCTGGCTTTACTTTTAATAATTAGCACTGGGAAATGAAGTAGTTGCGTTACAAAAAGTTGAATCTTTGATCCAAACCAAATTAAATGATGTCCTGATTCAAATGTTTCATGGGTGGGTGTTGCTCTGAGATTTAATCTGCCGGCAGATCGAGGTGGTGGCAGCTGCTGCCTCCAGCACAGCACAGGTATTTGTGTCTTACCTTGTCATAGAGGGGAATCATGAAATACCCATTGTTCGGAGCACAGTCTGTCTGGTATTTCAGAGTACCGTGTTTTGTGTATAACTTAATCTAAAAGAAGCAAACAAAACAGACACAAAGATATTTTAAAACAAGGCGAGGAGCGCTGGAACCAGGCACTCTCTAACCCAGTGCTGTCACAAAGTAGCAGCAGGCGTGCCCAGGACACGATTTATGGCAAGCAGGGACTCGGTTTATGGCAAGCAGGCTGCAGAGTGCCAGGCTGAAGAGNCCCCATATCCCCGCCCGGCCCCATCCCGGTGATGCGTCCAACAAGAATTGTCCGTCCCCAGCTGCACCTTCGCACCCTTTTGTAGGCGTAGCTGGTGCCAGGTCACTCCGCAAAAGGGGTTGTGGTCTTCAACCTTTATGTTCTCACCTTTTGTAAATGTAACTAAGGTCAGATAACTTCTACAACAGAAGAAGAAAACGTTGTACTATTCTTTTCAATAAAGAAAAGAATTCAGTGCTTCGAGCATTGCGTAAAGTTACGTCCCATACATAACTATGCATCAGGTAGGCGGAGAATATGCCTTAGATGGGCGTGTTCATGTAAATCTTACTGTATTAAAAAGTTTTGGTATTACCCTCTTGGCGTGGTGAATTTGTGGAAAGAATAAACAATGTCTCCTTTCTAACATACACTCTGTGTCTGTGCTTAGAGAGCGCCTCAATTCGGCAATCCCGGGGCTCCGCCTCGGAGCGCGCTGCTGCCGTGGCCGCGGCCGGACTTTGGCCGCACCGGACGGGGCCGGACGGGGCCGCACGGGGCTCTCCGCAGTGGCTCCCACGCCCGGCGGCATCGGGGCTCTGACGGCAAGGAAACGCTGCCGGGCAGCGGGCCGAGGGCCCATGGGTGCGGGCTTTGCGCTGTGCGGGCCCCGGGCCGGCCCCGGCGCGGCCCGGGTGAGTGAGCGATGGAGGCCGCGGGGCCGGGCCGGGATCGCTGCTCCCTGCGCGGGGCCGGGCTGCGAGTACGGCGCTGAGGGGAGGCTGCCGGAGCTCCGCGATGCGGGGAGCTGTGTTTCCCTCAGGGGCTGCCGTGATTCGGACTTTGCCTCACCGGGACGGGTGTTCGCCCGAACGCCATTCAACCACAGTAAATGTGATGGGCTGCGAGGGAGGACGCAGCCCGGACCCACTACAGAAATACCTTTAAAAGGGCTCGAGTGAGTCGATCAGTCCCGATTCGCATAGATTTCCATCCCCAAGGTTGAAAAGCTCCCATAATAGTTTGCGAGCCATTATCTGCTTCCTCTTTCCGTCATGGGATTCCTGTCCCCAGCCTTGCTCTGCATCATGTCCTTCACTTGTGCACTGTTTCTGTTTCAGGGCTGGAACCAGACATGGCATGCAAACACCCCAGGACTGACCTGGTGCTTCGAGAGCTCCATCATTGCCTGGATCCCCTGTGCCTATCTTTGGATCTGCTTTCCTTTCTACTACTGGTACCTTCGACACAGAAACAAAGGCTACATCAGGATGTCCCACATCTTCAAAGCCAAAATGGTAAGGGTGAAGCATGGGTTTTGGTCCTAACATTATCACAACTTTGATGCAGAACTTAACTTTTCTAAAGCATTAATTCTTTCCTGATCCATCTCTGGTTTTTTTGACATTTACCAGCTCAGCGCAGTATAAACCACATGAAGTTTTAGGAAGATCTCTCATGAGATCTTCTCCCCTGTCCTTCCATTTGATTCCCTGACACTTCCCATAACATTCTCTGTCCCAAACCTGATCTTCCACCTGTCCAGTTGTACTGCCCAGGCAGCTTGGATCATTCAGTTTCGCAGATCATCCCAGCATTTCAGTTCATTCCAGTGTGTGTTTTCTGTCTCTGCCCCAGGCCCTTGGATTTGTCCTGGTAATACTGTGTTTTTCCAATGTCTTCTTCATGGTGTGGGAGAAGAGCCAAGGAATCCCACGGTCCCCAGCATTCTTCATTAGCCCTGCTGTGATGGGAATCACAATGGTAATTCTTCCCTTGTTTGTCTGCACATGGCCAGGCTTAGCCCTCCTGGGACAGAGCTTGTATTTCCTATGGCTCTCTGTCTCTGAGCACAAATCGGGCTGATGGGACATAGAAGGCTGGGGATGCACTTTGTGCATCTCTGCTGTGTGACACATCAGGGGGTGGAGTTGGGGCAGACCCCATGGGCAGAGGACACCTGGCAGGAGCTGAGGTTTCAGTAGGGTTTAGAAAGGGGTCTCACAACAATGAGACAAGATTTCATTTCTTACAACCACAGTATGGGATTTCGTATGGTTTAGATTGAAATGAGATTTCTGTTCAATAAATAAGTGCCTCCCCTTCTGTCATTGCATCTTCATAGCCTAGATCCTCCCAGCCTGTTGGCCCAATTGTAATTTTATTACTTGCCCTCTCGGGAGACATTCTTGAGTGCAAAATTGCATATAAAGTCTTTCAGTTTTAGCCTCTTAGGAACAATATTGCAACTCTGAACATCTTGAAATGTTTGGGCAAGAAGCTAACTGATTTTTCTCTACTGTATTCATTAATTTGATAACAATGTTTAGCATTCCATTACCAGGTATTTATTTGGACAAATTTGTACTTCCTCGCAGGTCCTTGCCTTGTTCCTTACCCAAGCAGAAAGAATGATGGGCATCCAGTCTTCAGGGGTCCTATTGATTTACTGGCTGCTCTCATTTGTGGCTGCACTTGTGACGTTTGGTTCCAAAATTCAACATGCCCTGGAAAGAGTAAGTGAAAGCACAGATCTTTAATGTGCAGGGCTACAGAGTCTCTAAACAACAGGGATGGTTTTGCCTCATTGACTGCAAGCGAGAGAATCAAATTCCTCTTTCAAAGTATGTGGTGAGAAAAATGATCCATGGCACTTTATATTTGTAGCAGATGTTTATTTGCAGAGGTAGAACATGAGCAGCTCTTTCTCTGCTGGTTAAACATGAAGGTTCTTAACTCATTTTCACCAGTCTTCTGTTCCTTAGGGCTTCCTGGAAGACCTTTTCCACCATGTTACAACTTACCTGTATGCTGGCCTGGTGCTAGGAGAACTTGTGTTATTCTGCTTAGTGGATCACCCTCCCTTCTTCTCTACAGCTGACAACAATCCTGTAAGTGTAAGGTAGCTTTTCCTAATGCTTTGCTTCACTGCTGAAACAGGATTTTAAATATATGGGGATACACCAGCACCCAATGAGTACTGGGTGATGTAAGATGCATCATTCTGTAAAAACCTGGCAGTTTTAAAAGGTAACTGACAGAATTTGGGATAAGAGTGCTCTGTCTCTCCATTTAAGTTTTTCAAAACAAAAAACCTTCTATCCCTACTCATGCTCCTTGTCACTGAAACCAGTGGAGAGGGCTCCTATTGGTTCCCCTAGTGCTGCTCTCCTGTGCTGCAGTACTCTGTTGGTGGCATGAGGATGGAAGAGCTCTGTGCTTAAGAAAATAAGTGTCTTTGGGTATGAAGTATTATATTCTCTGTTATTCCATCTGAGACATTATGCAAAGTTAAGTTCTCCAAAATCTCTCAATCCTACTGAGCCTCCTCAATACACTTCTTGTGGTTCAATGAAGGGGGAGGGGGGATAACTCTGATTGCTTTTCCTGGGGAAGCACAGAAGGGAACTATATTCATCTGACACATACCCTTTGCTATGTATAAATATCACACATGTTTTCTCTCCCATCAGAATCAGTGCCCAGAAGCCAGCAGCTCTTTTCTTTCCAAAATCACATACTGGTGGTTCTCTGGGTAAGAAAACAGAAGACGTGGTTTTGCTACAACATCAGAAAAAAGCAGCAGCATCAGAGATCAGAGAGGGTGTAGATGGCAGTCAGTAGGAAATATCTCAGCCCCTGAGTTAGCTTATGAAGTAAAGATTTTAATTATTTCTCTGGTATTGAGGTATTCTTACAAGATCAAATTATAAAAATTTAACTAACTTTTCTCAAAATAGTTTAAAATGCAAATTTGTGATTCTAGATAATTCTCTTCTGCCTCCCAGCTACCCCTCCAGTGCCCTCCCAATCTTAAAACAGATCTCATCAATCTCAAAAGGTCACTGTACACCAACCACAGCCCTCTCTGCCTGCCAGACCTTGCTGTAACAAGTGCTGGGAAAGGGTAGAATAGTGGAGAGGGCATAGGCCCAGCTGCTGCTGAGCATTCAGAAGTAAAACAATTACATTCCTTAATGTCCACTGTGATCAGGTCTCATCTGCATTTCATGGAGCCCAGAGAAAGTTAAACTGAACTTTCTCCTCCACTACCCAAGACTCTCAGTACGGACTAGAAATTAGGGCTGACTTGTAAATGCCCATTGTGCTTTTAGAAGATAGCCTAGGGATTCAAAGCACAAGTGCTCTTCCTGGGCATTCATGGTTATTCTGGGACAGGACAGAGTAGTGCTGTGATGTCAGTGCCTGTGTGCTTTCTGTGGGGCACTGCCTTGATGCCCCCGTGTTCTGAAAGTGTCACCCACAGCACAGATCCTGCTCTGCTCCCCTGACTGCAGCCTGTGTCCTGCAGGCTCCTCTGGAAAGGCTCTCAGCAGGCCTTGGGGCTGGATGACTTGTGGCCAGTGAGGAAACAGGACTCCTCTGAAGAAATTGTTGCCTGGGCAGAAAGAGAGTGGAAGAGGTGTCACAGCAGAACCCAGCAGTGAGTATTTGAGCTGGAGAGCACACCATGGGCTCAGCTGACCAGTTCCAGAGGATCTGAGCAAATACACTCACAGGTACTGGTGTGTGAGTCCCTTTGTGCAAAATCTGATTTTAAGTGTTAATATCTGCTGGAGAACATCCTTCCATTCCTGGAAGCACAGAACCAACTTTCTGTGAGAGAGGTCTGTTTTTGATGAGCATTTATACTGGACATGGTATGAGACCCAGTGTGAGATATTTAGTGATTTTCTGAAAGTACAAATTTCCCAAGCTTACTCCAGTTGTAGGTAGCTTTCTCATTATTTCTTCCTTCAGGAAAACAGAGTCTGCTGCTTTTAAAAAGGGTCAAAAAACTGAAACAGGCATAGCAGAAGCTGAGGAGACAGAGGCTCTACTGCAATCAAAGCACACCCAGAGCAGGCCCTTACTGAAAATGTTTTGGAGCATGTTTGGAACTTACTTCCTTCTCAGCACTGCCTGCTTAGTTATCTGTGATGTCTTCATGTTCTCCACCCCAAAGGTACTGAGGTATGTGCACATTTATAAGGAATCTCTATCACATGTACGAGGTTGCTGTGTGCATGAGCTCAGAGATGTGCATGTCAGCCCCCACAGACACACAAACACTGACCTGAAAGCTGCTCTTGCTGAGGAAAGGGGCTCAGGTGTCATTTGTGCTAATCCCACTGTCAAGCCAGGAGGAAAAGACACACAGCCACAGTGTGAAGCTGTGCACAGTCTGCACTGCTGTGCTCCAGCAGTGGGAAGGACAGGATGCACCAAGCCATTTGACAACTTCATTAGGACGGGAGTTATTTGATGGTTCTGTCTATCACATCACTTGCCACTTGCTGTAGTATTAAGGCTCCATGTTCTGTGGCTAAATAAGAGCACAGCTGTGCATCCTACACATCTTAAATAGCTTTCTTAGTTGATAAAATGCTTTATGGGTTCTGTTGGTACACCACCAACCTGCATTACATTATATTTTCAAGGGCAAAATCCCTTCTCAGTAACTAAGAGTAGGAGAAGTTCTGGCAGTGTCAATGACTCCCTTAGATTACAGCTACTACTTTGCATATTTCTGACAAATTAATGAAAATCAGGAACCCTACTCAACACTGAAAATGAGGTCTACCCTGAGAGGATGCTGAGATCAGAGATTGCATCAAAACCAAGAGTGGCTAGATTTCAAAAATCAGGATATTATATGTTCCAATTCTTCTGCTGTTTAGTCATAAACCACAGCCGGAGAGAATACAGAAAAACCACCACTATTTCTGGCAGTTTATCTTTGTGTGTCTGATCATTCTGTGTGCACTCAGCAACATTTTGCTCCTGCCTTGCAGCCTTTTCCTGAAGTTCATTGAAGATGAGGCAGCCCCGAGCTGGCTTGGCTATTTCTATGCCTTCAGCATGTTTGTGCTGGGCTGTCTCCAGAGCCTGTTTGAGCAGCGCTACATGTACATGTGCCTTGTTCTGGGGCTGAGGCTGAGAACTGCACTCACAGGGCTCCTGTACAGGAAGGTGAGGCTGCAGCTCCTTTTTTAGTTTTGCTTTTTTCTCTAGCCCTGCCTTAGTAGTTATGATGTGCATTGTTCATAGCAATATCAGGGGAGATGTCAGTAGAAACTAGTTTTAGGTTGTAGCTGTGCTAAATTCATTTCTGAACAGTACATGGCAGGTACATTTTTCAGAGCTTCCCTCTGAAGGAAAAGCCAAAAAAAGGAAAGAGCAAAACTCAACATAAACTTTCTTACATTGTAGATAATGGTTGAGGAAAAGGAGTAAATGCTTCATCTCAAAGTGAAGTCACATGGCCCAGGCAGCAGCATGGCCTCAATACCTGGGGTTTGACATTTTTCTCCTTCTCTTTGTTCTCTGTGAGGAAAAGAAAGTTGTTTGACTTTTGGACCAAAGCTGTTGTTTGATGATGTCTTTTCTTTCTTCTCTGCCCTGTCTAGATCCTGGTTATGTCAAATGCCTCAAGGAAAGCAGCAACCACAGGTGAAATTGTTAATCTGATATCTGTTGATGTGCAAAAGCTAATGGATCTGATTATCTATTTTAATGGGACCTGGCTGGCTCCTATACGGATTATCATCTGCTTTGTCTTCCTGTGGCAGGTAAAATATGACAGTATTTATCAATCCCTTTCTTTCTAAATATCAAAGGGAAAAGGACATTTCAAAATTCTACATACTGGTTTGAATTACATGAAATTGCCATATTCTTCTTAGCTCTGTAGCATGGTGCATTCACTTTTCTTTCTGAAAGATATTTTTATTGGTATAGAATCCTTGCCTGATCCTTCAGTTCATCCTCTCACCTCTGTATTCAGCATTCAGTCCCTTTTCAGAGACTGTGAGTGTGGTTATTGTGAGAAACTTCTGCTTCAGATTTTCCTGTCACTTCTCTTTACAACCAATAGGTGGTGGCCCAGTGTAGGCTGAAAGTCCAGTTCCAGCTCCTTGGCACAGAACTTCCCAGTACATAATGGGGAATGGTCTGAAATAGCAGCTTGACATACTTTGTCCTGAAGCCTGATTACCACAGGATCAGTGAAACAGCTTGAAGCAAAGTTACGTGACATTCAGAAAGAGTATTGGATACTTTGAATTTCACAGGTGTCAAGGAGTTAAGCAAGGAGAGGGCAAAACCTGAATTAGAAAGAATGGGTGGTAATCGAAAAGATCCATTTTTAATCAATGTATGGTATTCTCTCAGCAGTACAGAGAAAGTTTCTTAGTCGCTGTTTTTGACAAATGGAAACATGAGCAGTATAGAGACAGGTGATTCACAGGAGCTTTCCAGAGGCCTTGGAGGCCTCCCTTTACTGCTCAGGATGGATAGTGCCTGGTGCCTGGCAGGATGCTGTGACTGTGTAAATCAGTAGCTGTGGTACAGACTGTTGAGAAATCATCATCCCTTTTCTTGTGACGTTGAGATTGACATGGTTGGAGCATAATTACACTTTGCTTGCTGGTGTTCACAGACTATTTGTGCAGACAATAGCTGTCACTCTCTGTGTCCACCAGCCATCCCTAGGGAGATGTAACTAACCCATGAGAAACAAGTGTTGGTACACAATGAACCCTGGGATCCAAGAGCTGTCCCAAGCTAATGCCACCATTTCATCTCACCTTGATGGAAATGCAGACCAGCTGGGTTATTTATGCTGCAAGAATACTTTGTTGAGGGTTTGGGTTTGTTTTTTAAGGAAAACCTGGTGTTGTCCAGGGTCACTTACTCAGGGCAGCCACTAGATGTCCTTCTGGTCGCATCCAAAGAGGGACGGGAGGAGCCGGGAATGGCTGGAATTGCCAGCGTGCCTCTGGATCGCCTTCAGCACTGATCCAGCTCCTAACAAGGGAGCGAATAAATCCAGCACAGCGTGATGACAGGAGTTATCCTGCCTGCAGAGTTAACAATCCCCAGTGCTTAGGGAGCACAGCTCCCAGGAAGGGCAAAGGCAAGAGCAGAGTGAAGGCTTAGCCAGAGGGATGTTATGCACAAGTTCAAGTAAGAGGGAAGATAAGCAAAGGGGGTGAAAAAGTCTTTCCTAGTCATCACCAGAAGTTCCTTCTTTTTCCTTTTCTCTCCTGGCAGCTTCTAGGGCCATCTGCCTTGACTGCAATTCCTGTATTCCTTTTCCTTTTGCCTCTGAATTTTGTGATAACCAAGAAGAGGAGTCAGTTTCAGGTACATTTTGCTTCATGAAGTGGTTTACTGAGTTATGCGATGGTTTATATTTATTATTCATGCCTGACTGAAGTAACGTAGGAGGATTTGAAACTTGCAAAGCTTCTTGAAATTTAGAATAAGCTCTTCCATGTTCAGCCTTTTACCATGTTTGCCCTACTTTTCTGTTGTTTTTATGTACTGCCAGTAAAAATAAAGCTCTGAAGATGAAAAGTAAAATATTTCCCAGCCTGGAAGATTTATAAGCAAAACAGTATACACAGCTCAACTGCAGGGAAATTTATTCAGGACTTGGAGGCAGGAATAAGGTATTTTTCTTCAGAATAATTGCACCATTAAACATTCAACCTATTAAATGATAAAACTCAAACACTTCTTCCAGGAAACCCAGATGAAACATAAGGATGAGAGGGCCAAACTCACCAATGCCATTCTCAGTGACATTAAAGTAATCAAACTCTATGGCTGGGAGAAAACCTTCATGGAGAAAGTGCTCGGAATCCGAAAGCAAGAACTTCAGGCCTTAAAAAGATCTCAGATTCTCTTCTCAGCATCCCTGGTTTCTTTCCATTCATCAACTTTCCTGGTGAGTGGATCACCTTCCTACATAAAACACATGCTGTTTTTTCTCTTTGTACTCCTGCTTGGACAGATTTTTCCTATGGACAGCTGAAGATTCTATCTGCCTGGAGGAGCAGGAGGTCACAGGAGTTGCTGTGGCTGCTGCACCAAAACCTCCTTAAAGCAGAACAAACATCAAATGATCATACTTGGTTCTGTCACCACCATGGCAGAGCTGTGCCTGTGGTACCTGCAGCACAGGCACCTAAAGGGGATTGCCTGGATTTCACCAAATGGTCTCAGAGTCTTGAGGAAGGGCCTGTCACCCTGCAACCATTCTGAGGCAAATGTTTTGCTTGTCCTTTGCTCCCTTTCAGATCACATTTGTCATGTTTGCTGTCTACACCCTGGTGGACAACACACACGTGCTGGATGCTGAGAAGGCCTTTGTGTCGTTAACCCTGATCAACATCCTCAACACTGCCCACTCCTTCCTGCCCTTCTCCATCAACGCTGCTGTCCAGGTGAACTGCAGGCCCTGTTCCTCTTCCTTTGGCCATAAGGGGTTTTTCCATATCCCCATTAATAGGCAAAGGTAGGGATTTCTTAAGGCTCTGCACATCAGTTATTTAATTGCCACTGTAAAACAGTCAAGTGCAAGGGCTTGCAGCTAAAGGTACTTTGTGGCATTGCTTTTCAGAAAGGCTCCTTTATACTGACAAAATAGTCAACAAGAATTACTCCCAAGTCTTTTGTAGCTCAGCACAAGCACCATTAGGTCTCAGAGGGGCTTCCAGTTCTGTTTTTTCCAGTTCAGAAATCAGAATAGATGGAGCAAAATCTCCATAGGGGAGACCCTGCTAGTCCAGGCCAGAGAGAAAAGCAATTCATTGTTCAGCAAGAAATTAGGAAATTCATTTCCCCCTTACACTCCAGGACTGTCACAGATTTTTATGTACAGAAGCAATCACTGGAAAGATTGCAGAAAGAATTGGATGGAAAAGTACCAATTTCACTGAACCAGAAGCACAGGGCAGTATATGGGGTTTGTGCTAAGCTAAGTGGAAATAAAGGCAGGTAACATAAGAGCTGCCTTTGGTCAGCTGCAGCACAGCACCTAATCAATATTCTAACTGGGTCTTTGAGTCTTCACTTTGGGTTTTTGCTCCCTTTCTACTCTAAATCTTATTTTCTTCTGTGTGCTGCTTCCTTTCAGGCCAAAGTTTCCTTAAACCGCTTAGCAGCTTTTCTGAATCTGGAGGAACTGAATCCTGAGAGCTCAAGCAGAAACACTTCTGGCTGTGGTGAGCTTTTATGTTAGCACTCTTGTCTTAAAAGAGGAGTAATTTCCATTGTTCAGCTTCTACTCAGGGTGTCTACCATAGTTGAGAGAAAAATATTTGCACCTTACTGTTACTTTATCTCTCTGGCCTCATTATTTCTAACAGTGAAATCTAATCTGGTAATTTAGCCCTTCTTTTCATAGGAAAGGTTGAATTTATATAACATAAATACACACTGAAACATAAAATCACATGAATTTGGACATTTCTGTAGCTACCTTTGCATTTACAAGTGGTCTATCTCTCTTCATGTTTTAGTACAGGCAAGTATCACCATAAGAAATGGGACTTTTTGCTGGAGCAAAGAAACTTCTCCTTGTCTTAGAAGGTACAGACTTACCCTTAGTCATCTCTCAATCCTGTAGGTCAGGGTGGATGCTGAATGAACTAATTCCTCAGGGCTTAGGTGAAACCAGGGTGGAATATCCAGAGGCTTCTGAGTCTGCTTCATATTCAATGTTGAATTCTGAAAATTACAAAATCAGACAAAACATAAGCTTGCTTTTATGTCGAGCACATAAATGGGAAGGTGCCTGTATCTGGATGTTGCCTTATTATATGGAGACTCTTTTCTTTATACAGTTTTCTTGCCCAAATATGAAATTTAATTTAAGTGATTTAATCAAAAAAGTAGACATGATTTAAGTCAAAAAAGTAGAAGAGATGGAATGCAGATGTTACATATGACATCACTGCATGCTTATTTCAAAAGGCACTGACATTTTAGAAAAGAAAAGCTAAGCTTTGAAAAGTTCTGATGTTCAGGAATGTTCTACATTCAATGCTTTGGACTAGCCTATCTCCAGAGTAGGGATCTGGGTATGAAACTCAGGTGGGGATGTGGATGAAGATTTTCTGGTAGGAGGTGTCTAAAGGGATGAAATTCAGGGATTTACTCAACACATACCTGACAATAGCAAGAATTTTGATAATCATTAATTATTTTCTTTTTAGAAAGTGTATCTAAAATGTGGTAAGAGGCTGATCTTTCCCCCACAGCATAGACCTCAGTGTGCCCCAGGGCTCTCTGCTGGCTGTGGTTGGGCAGGTGGGGGCTGGCAAGTCCTCCCTGCTGGCAGCAGTGCTGGGTGAGCTGGAGACCACGGACGGCTGCGTGACCATGAAGGTGAATTTCCCCCTCAGCATTTGCTGCTAACTGGGCTATTTTCAGGAACTGTAAGGTATTAACCACAGCATCAGGTACCTGAGGAAAACCCATTTACTGCTGAATTTTAACACAGGCTGTATGTATCAGTCCACATTTAATTATCTGAAGGTGCTGCAGACCTTTCAGATGAGCCTGAACTTTGGGAATAGGAGCTGGAACAGTACTTCAAAGATTCAGTTCTATTTCCCACTCTTGACAGTGAGCTGAAGTGTCATCCTGGTAAATTACATCCTGTACTTGCACCTCTGTTTACTCCCCTGTAAGGTAATAACAGTGCAGACTCATATTTTGCAAAGCCTTCTGAGCACTGGCAGTGCTGATGATCATTCCACATTTCCATAACTGTGAGAGTTTTTCTTCAAAGATGAGTTCCCACAGGGTCGAGTTGAGCTTGTGGGAAAGTTTGCTAACATTCTTTCACTTCTATAGGACACTGCAGCTTATGTCCCCCAGCAAGCTTGGGTTCTGAATGCTTCAGTGGAAGATAATATTCTGTTTGGGAAAGAGATGGATGAAACCTGGTTCAATAGAGTGACAGAGGCTTGTGCACTGCACCCTGATTTGCAGACCTTCCCTGCAGGGCAGAAAAGTGAAATAGGAGAAAAGGTACTGGTTTGGGTTTATGTTTTGGCCAACTTGTCCCCGAGTTGCTACAACTTCAGGTGTCCTGCTTAAAACATCTGCCCCTGAGTAGCTACAACTTTGGGAGCCCTGACTGAAACACAGAAAAACTAAACTCACAAGAGGCAGGTGCTCAGGAATTTCTGGAAAGTTGGGCCATGATTTAATTTAATTTAATCCACCTTCTGACAGTTAGCCAAACCAGAGACATGAGAGATGTTTAAGACAAAAATCAAGACACCCAGGCTATTCTTGGGTGCTCTTTTGCAGGAGAGAGGAGTTGTTCAAGAAACTCTGCCTCTGCCAGAGCCCTGTTTGGAGGGAGGAAGGGATTTAAAAATGAAGAAGTCATAAAGCCTCAGTGTAAAAGGGAGTCAGCAGTTGGGAAGTATGCTGCAGCTTTGGAATAAACAGAGTCAATCCATTTTCCAGGGAATCAATCTGTCTGGAGGGCAGAAGCAGAGAGTGACCCTCGCTCGGGCCGTGTACCAGAAGGCTTCCATTTACCTGCTCGATGATCCCCTGGCAGCTGTTGATGCCCACGTGGGGCAGCACATTTTTGAACACGTTCTTGGGCCCAATGGTTTACTGAAGGACAAGGTGTGCTATAAACCTGAACTGTAAACAATTGCACAATGTCTCTAATTAGCAGAGCCTCCAAAATGTTTACAGTAGGGTGGGTTGCTCAGTTTATCAAAGGCTCACAAATGCTTTTTTACAGTGGCAGCAGGGGACTGGGGAACCTCTGCAGGACACACAGCACCTGCAAGTCATGCAGGGAATCTCACCCAGGAGGAGGAAGGCAGTCTTTATCCTCATGCAAATCCCATGCCTAGTGCCAGCCTTACTTTCACAGCAAGTTTACAGTTCTTTGGTCTTCTGTCAACATCATCCTTTCCTCCTTTGGAGATTTACCTCTAGCACAGTTCAGAAGAGCTCTCTGAGCTGTTCCAAATTCTGTCACCATGGTGTTTAATCCCAGTACTTTTGAATAGTTCAGTGGCACATTTACAGCTCTCATCACCCAAATGTTCATTACTTAAACACTTCTCCTCCATTCTTTTTGCATTGGTTGTGTTTTGTTTTTCCTTGGTATTTCTCTGCTGTCAAGCACTGAGGATAATAAACATGGTTACATGAGAAGGGATGTTAGGGCAGCTCTATTAGATTCATATTATAAACTGCCTAGAAACACTTGATTCAGTTTCACATTAGAGAAGGAAAACAGGAAGCAGTAATTTCATGCCTTACAAAGCCCAACTAAAACAAACATCTGATTATAAATACCTTTCTCTCCATGAGGATTGGTTGCAAATATCAGAATATAATTATTGTGTTGAAACAGAATGGCTAAGAAGAATGTGTCAGACTTAAGGTGTACTCAGAGGGCTTGACTGTGTATTAGAAAGGCAGAATATGCCAGTTTATCTAAGGAGAAATTACTTTTCTTATGTCCTTTCCTCCAATTATCTGTGAAAATATACTCAGAAATGTAAATAAAAGGAAGTGCCCTGAATTCCATTCAGGCCGATGAATTTTTGAGGCTTAAATTTGATTCTGAAATAGTGATACCAGTGCTGACAGCAGAACAATTGTAACTGTTCCCTCTTTATCCAAGCAGACTCGTGTGCTGGTGACTCACACAATTAACATTTTGCCTCAAGTGGACAACATTGTTTTTCTGGTGGATGGAATGATCTCAGAAACTGGTTCCTACCAAGAACTTCTGCAGAGAAATGGGGCCTTTGCAGAATTTCTTCGCTCACACATTGCTGCAGAAGAGAAGCCATGTGCTGGTTTTCCAGGTAACCCAGAGGGGTTGGAATCATTCTTTACTAGGTCTATCAGTCAATTGTTGCCTTCACATCACATTTGTTTTATTATGGACATTTAAAGCAGAGATCCAATCACAGTAAGGTGTTGCTTTGTGTGAGGAAAAATATGCCTGTCAAAGGAGCTGACTCATCACCTCAAACCTGGTTCTTGAATCCATATTAGCAGACACTAATCTTGCAGTAAACTATTACCCACTGTATGTGCTATTCTTCAAGCCTCACCTTGATAGTTCTACCTTTAGAAACAATTTTTTGAATGAATCTTTCCTCCATGTTACCTGTGTTTCAAAGGCTGTACAGGACAAAACAGGATTCTAAAGCGTTTAGAAAAAAATACATTTATTTCACAGCTATAGGAGACACCAAAGGCACTGTCACCACTGGAAATGGTCCATCTCAGAAGAAACCCCTTAGGTAAGCTTAAAGCAGTCTCAGACACTGAAGAATTTACTCCAAAAGCTCATACAAGCCTACATGGAGGCTCTTACTGAGTATGATATGGGTTTGGGATTGATCTGTAAATTAATAATAAGAGCAAACAAGCAAAACTTAAGAGTGGGTAAAAACCTGCTCTTGAGTGTGGAAGCTGGGTAGCTAAAAATTGAAAGGATTTTTGTTTGCTTCATGAAGTGGTGCTTCAGTAAAATCTGCTGTGGGAAGGGAGAGCATTCCTGTGAGCCAAGACTGTCCCAGTGCTGCAGCCACAAGTGGAGGATTAACCAAGGCAGAGGCAACTCAGCATGGCAGGGTAAGCACAGCACCTTCCTGCAAAGGCAAGGACACATTCCATGGGGATAGCACACCCATGGCAGCAGGCCAGCTCCCTGCCTCAGCTAAACCACAGCCAGGGCAGGCAGCTGAGCTGTACAAGTTTGCCCTGTAACTGAGACAAGGATGTATTATAATGAGAAGAAATGACAGTAAGAAGTCAGAAACACCAAAAGAGGCAGCTTTTCCTCTAGGGAAGCTCATCACTAGCTAGACTGGATCTCCTCACTTTTTCTGATCAGCAGGCCCCCACACAAGCACCCAGTGTGAACAGGACAGTTCTTTTTTACACCAGGAACACAGGAAAACACTGCCTGACATAGGGAAAACCTTACATTCCAGAAGTAACACGAGCCTATTGCATAACATTCATCAGTTGATAATAATCATTCATTAAGGATTTCTTTAAGTATGCCTTCATTATTCATCCATGAGGAAAACAAAACAAGAACCAACATAGTTGCCATGGCTGTGACATATAACCAAAAAATGCCATAATAAATCATTCCTTGCTTCAGAGCTGCTTTTTTGTGCTAACAAGCTTGATAATCCCAACCTCTCCTCCTCCTTTCCCCCACTTGTTCCTCTGCAGGTCAGTGCTGGGGTGTTTGGAGCCTACCTGCAGGCCATGGGCCCAGCCCTGTGTGTGTACATTGTCCTGTCCTTCACGTGCCAGCAGGCTGTGGCCTTCTCCCGGGGCTACTGGCTCAGCCTCTGGACAGATGACCCCGTGCACAACGGGAGCCAGCAGCACACAGAGCTCAGACTTGGAGTCTTTGGTGCATTAGGAGTGGTTCAAGGTTCGTTTCAGATCCTCACCTAATTCTTCTCTGTATTCCCACCTCCCTTCCCCATATCCAGGACGTTTCCTCAGAATATAAACAAATGCTTACCCCCTTGGGCTTTCAGCCTCCTGGGCTTTTGGCACCAACCTTAAAGGTTTTTCTTTCTTTTTCTTATCTCTTTTTATCCTTCCAGCATAAATTAATCATATCAAAGTGCAAGTGGGGGCTCTTCTCCATGCTGAATGAAATCTTGGCTTAGGTCATGTAAAAGAGAGAGAAGAGAAACTTGTGGACTTTTACATTTCTTTATCTTTTTCTTTTAAAATAGCCACAATTCTTTTGGTCACTCTATTTAAAAAGAAAAAATATCACTGAACAATTTAAAGTAGTCCCATTGAAGCTTGTTTTGTGATGAATGAATAATTTGTCCTGCATGTTTAAGTTGCTGAATCCATGCCCCCCATCAAGCTGGCTTAGAAGGTCTTTGGCCACTCTGTAACTACCCTACAGAAAGGACAGCTGACCCTGCCACTCTGAGGCCTGGTTTAATTCCTGCTAGAGAGGTTTAATTCCTGTTGCACCTTCCTGAATGCACACTGGTGCAGCATTCACAGGACTAAGTGGAAATCACCGTCTTGCAAAGGAGAACTCCAGGGTGGGTTTGCTCAGACCTAGTAATAACAATTTCTTTTCTCTTGCAGCCCTTGGCAGGTTTGCCTGCACAGCAGCAGTCCTGCTGGGGGGTGTGTTAGCCTCACACCAGCTCTTCCTGCAGCTGCTGAGCAATGTCATGAGATCCCCAATGCTGTTCTTTGAGCAAACTCCCATTGGGCACCTGCTGAACCGCTTCTCCAGAGACATGGATGCTGTGGATTCTGTCATCCCTGACAAGCTGAAGTCTGTGCTGGGATTCTTGTTCAACTTACTGGAGATCTACCTGGTGATTGTGGTGGCTACACCATGGGCAGCAATGGCCATAGTGCCCTTGACTGTTCTTTATGCAGCATTCCAGGTAGGAGCTCACAGACACACACACAGGAGAGGCTGAAGCAGCACAGCCCTGTCCCTGCAGAAAGCCTCCTTCCATTTCTTAGGAGTGAAGACAGAAACCAGTTTCATCATCTCAAGTTGCACCTGGAGCAAGAGTGATGTCAGTCCCTTTCCCACATCACCTCAGCCTTCCAAAGCACCCCAGAGCCCTCACAAAGAGGCTTGAGCTTTTCTGATATCTGAAACAAATCCTGCCTAGGGCTATATCCCTTGTCTCCAGTAGTGTAAATCACACAGAGAACAAAACCATTTTTCCTTTCCTGCAGAATTCCTACAGTACTTTTTAATCTATCCATGTTTGCCAGCTAAGGCTGAGCATCAGGGAAGGGCAAGTAGATCTCTGTTCTCCATTGAGCAAAGGGCTCAGCTGCAGGAGAAACTGAGTGTAGAGGTTTCATAGGTTCACAGCACCCTGGGCTCCTTTTCCCCAGCCACAGGGTTATTCTTAATAAATACTGGACATAACAGAGCTAGGAACACTGCCTCAGCTTTTAGGGGCATCTCCTAGCTGCACATAAGGTTTTGCAACATGAGCATAGTACACACTATTGCACTTGTTGAGGCCTTCCCCAGTTCCCTGTGGAGCACCTCCATAGAGGCACGAGCCTTCTAATGACTCTCCCTTCCCTTTCCCCTGGTACCAGCACTTCTATGTCACCACCTCCTGCCAGCTGAGGCGCATGGAGGCTGCCAGCAGGTCACCCATCTACTCCCACATCTCAGAGACTTTCCAAGGCAGCAGTGTGATCCGTGCTCACAAGGACCAGCAGAGGTTTATTTCAAAGAGCAATCTCCTAGTGGATGAGAATCAGCGGATTTGCTTCCCTGGAGCTGTTGCTGACAGGTACAAATCTGCCCAGCAGCTCCACGAGTGTTCTGTGACCACACGTGTTGGGGAAAAGGAGAGGGCACCCAGCAACAGCCCTGTGCTCTCCTCCTCCTGCAGGTGGCTGGCTACAAACCTGGAGTTCCTGGGCAATGGCATCGTGCTGTTTGCAGCCCTGTTTGCAGCCATGGGCAGGAAACAGCTCAGTCCAGGAACTGCTGGCTTCTCCATTTCCTATGCTCTCCAGGTAACCCAGTGTGGAAATAATACCATGCTTGCCTTTACCAAAAGCAACTGCATTTTAATTTCTAAGAAATCATGAAGTGTTTCTGTGCCTTTCGCTACCAAATCCTGCTGCCATTGCTGAAATCCAGAGTATCTGGAGCACAGGGCCCCTTAGGGAATGAACCTTATAAACACATGTATGGGCCACCTTCTTCCTCCTGCACCTGAACTTATATTTAACTCAAAGCAAGCCCTGGGCAGCTGAAGCAAGGTCTTAGGGTTAGACTAGTTGCACAAGAGCCTAAGAAATAGCTACACCATCTTTCAGCATCCAAGTCAGTAGTGTTTCATTCTGTATAAACTTGCTAAAGGGGCTGTGGCAGGAGCTGGCTTTCACTTTAGCATTTTAAGGGTTTCTGATGTAATCTAATTTCTGATATAATTAGCTGATGAGACCTTTAGAAATAAACACTTAGGCAAAGTACCAGGTAACTCCCAAGCTCATTTTATGTGCCCTAATGCTTGTTTTCCAATGTGGCAGATAACTGGTATTCTGAACTGGATGGTTCGCTCCTGGACAGAAATAGAGAACAACATTGTTTCTGTGGAGAGAGTGAGAGAATACCTGAGCACTCCTAAGGAGGTAGCTAATCCACTATTGACCTTACTAGAAAGGGCTGAACATCTCTGCAAACTCAATGAGTAACTTTTCTGTTCCACCTGAAAAACCTCTAGTTTTCCCCTTCTAAAAGGCCAGTCATGTTCCCTTTAAAGAACTGCAGCATTTGAGTTTTATCCAACTGACTAGACTTGTTTTATAACCTCTGATCATTATTTCCTTAAGAGAGTTATGCACTGGACTGCCATTAAAATAGCTTCACTTGTTAACACTCATGGAATGAGACATTTTCTGCCCATATTTGGAGTATTTATTATGTGACTTCAGATGCAACTCTCTGATAACTGATGGCTCCTAGATAGCCTGTTAGCTGCTAAAAGTCCCCAGTGCAATCATTTTTGTTCTGTAATCATTAAAATGGTATCTCCATATGCTGCCCTGAGAGAGGAGGCTTTCACAGTCCTGTTTACAGGGGCATATAAATTTTTTTTATTGAACCACTGAATGTCAGAACTCTGACATGCAAGCAAACATTCATCCCCATTTTCAGTAAAGAAAATCTGATCAGCATCTTTGGGTGAAATAAAAAGCCAACATCTGCAGGATGAAAGTTAGAGGCCTTTTTCTGGTTTGAAAACAGCAAAGAGATGGGGGGGAGTTGGCACAGTTGTTTCATGAACTCCCCATTCCAGTATGGCCACTTGATTGGGTAACTTAAATCAGCCTTAAACACTGCTGTTTGCTTCCATCTCCTCAGGCACCCTGGACTCTGAATGGCAAACTCCAAGGGCAAGTTTGGCCCACTGAAGGAAGGATTGAATTTAGAAACTACAGCCTGTGCTACAGGCCAGGTTTGGAGTTAGCACTGAGGCGTGTCAGTGTGACCATCAACACGCACGAGAAGGTAAAAAACCACTCCAGCAATGTGAGCAGTGCTGGGCAGTGCCCAGAGCCAGGGCTACAGCCCCTGCCTGCACCCAGCTGCAGGAAAGCAGGAGCCCATCTCCCACACTGTACCCTGGTCCAGCTTATTACAGCAAAGGAATTCCACTTTCTCAGTCTAGTTCCACATCAAGGCCCTGTTCAAACTGCCAAGTCTTGTAATTATTCTTCCCATCAAAGGCTTTTGTGATTCCTTTTCATACAAAACAACTGTGGACTAGAAAGGCTTCCATTTAAGAAAGTATTGCCAGACTGTGTGAGTCATGAACAGCCCTAAAGATGGGATCCATGCAAAGCTGTCTCATCAAAAGGCCAAGAGGAACTACATGACATGTTTCTCCAGTTGTGAGAAAACAATTAACATCAAAACCAAAGTCCTTCCATTGCACTTCACAGATTGGCATAACTGGCAGAACAGGAGCTGGGAAATCCAGCCTGGCAGCGGGGCTGCTGCGATTGGTGGAAGCTGCAGAAGGAGCCATCCTAATTGATGGGCAGGATATTGCCCAACTAGGTCTGCATGACCTCAGAACCAACATCACTGTCATTCCCCAGGTATGAAACTCATTTCCAAAATCCTTGAGCAGTGTCTTGAAGGGTTTAAGGGTTAAACCTGGGAAGGGTTTATAAAGTTTCTGTGACAGGAGGGACATTCAGCAATTTTCAAGTTGGAAATAACCTCCATACCACGTTCATCTGCCATTCAGTGTAAGGTCAGCCACAGATTCCCACCCAGCAGAGAGAACCTGAGAGCTCACTTTTATAATTCATTTCAGGAGTTGTTTGTACTGTCTCTGTGCTCAGGACCCAGTTTTGTTTTCTGGCTCCCTAAGAATGAATCTTGACCCATTAAACCAATACACTGATGCAGACATCTGGACAGCTTTGGAACTGACTCAGCTCAAGAACTTTGTTGCAGATTTGCCAGAGCAGCTGGAATATAAGTGCACTGACCAAGGGGAAAACTTAAGGTACCTTTATCTCAGAAAGACAGTGGCAGGGCAGTGCCAGCCCCTGCGCTAGGAGAACAGAGCTGGTTGGCTAAGGAGGCTAATTCCTTTTAAAATATAATTTGGTTTTTTTAATGGTGTCCAGACAGCAAATTGCTGCATTACTGTCCTGTTTAGCTGCATGAAATCAAATCATAAAACACCAAGGAAGAGCTTTCAGACTTAATCATTGTGGTGGCTTGCATTTGTGCAGTACTTAAAACCCTGCAATCTGTTCCAAGTGCAGATCTTCTGGGTGCCACAGCAATACCTCCCCTTCACTTCCTTAGGCTGTTTCATGCTGTTACCTACCTGCAGTGCCACCAGCCTCAATCACTCTTTCAGAGAAAGGGAAGAATCACCTTTTAATTATTAATTTCAAATGAGTCATCTGTTCTGACCCCAAGGAAAAGTGACTCCTGGCCTCAGTTTACCATCCCTCTTCTTACTTGCAGCACTGGTCAGAAACAGCTGGTTTGCCTGGCCAGAGCACTCCTGCGGAAAGCCAAAATCCTCATTCTGGATGAGGCCACAGCAGCAGTGGATGTAGAGACTGATGTGCAGATTCAGTCCATGCTGAGGTCTCAGTTCAGAGACAGCACCGTGCTGACAATCGCTCACCGGGTGAACACTGTCCTGGACTGTGACAGGTAAAGGCATTTCTGAGCAGGGGGACACACAGGCAGCTGATGTGACTGACACACCACAGTGCTGGTGAACAGCAATTTCATTCCTGTCCTCTTTGTGTTAAACCCTCCAAGCTTTGCTTCACAGTTTGGAGGATCAGCTGGGCACCAGCAGGTTAATCAGAGATCCTTCACTCCCACACAATGCCTTCCATGCTGTGTCACAGCCCTCTCCCCCCCACAGACAGCAAAACCATGACTACAGCTCCTTGCGTCACCTGAGAGTTGTGAAACTGAAATACCCAAAACCCGTTCACAAATCTCACTCCAGTCTCAGTTGCCAAAAACCCCTCCTCCCAAACTCAGTACTTGAACAGCCACTCATCAGAAACCCTTTCTATCCCAGCACAGTTTCCTAGCTGAAAAGCTGTTGGAAAGCCTGGCTGAAAAACCAGCAAGCACTGAAATTTATATTAAAACTAAGTAGAAATAGTAACTAAGTTCATTACAGCTGCTGTGTGTCCCCAAACTTACACTTCTCTTCTATTGTTCACAGGATTTTAGTCTTGGAAAATGGTCAGATAGCAGAATTTGATACGCCAGAAAACTTAATAGCTCAGAAGGGACTATTCTACAGACTGATGGAAGAATCGGGCCTTGCATGACTCACTCATGGAGTGTCCCATAGCACCACCACTATCAGGAGTAATTGATCTCATAATTGAGTTATCTTGGTTTCTCTCTAAAATGCTTGACACTCAACCAAAGCTTGTTTGAGCCAGAACTGCAGTGAGTAGATGGAAAGGGGTAACTTGGGATACATGTTATTTCCATAGGAAACTCAGCAATTCCACTTTCATTATGTTTCCAGATACCAAAACCTCACTTGACTGCTGAAAATGAGCCAGTCAGGGCTTAAATACTTTGCTGGTATAAAAGCAAACAAGCCAAAAGAGAAAGACCACAGCATTCCCAATTGATACTATAAATGGAGCCTAAATATCTATCATACTTAAAGATTACACAGATTATTTTTAAAAGTCAACGAGATTTTATGGACAGCAAGAAAGAATTTAACTGGTAGCAAGGAAACCTAACTGTTTGCAGTTTATCCTAAGCTCCAGGCAGAACAAATGTTGTATTTTGTAGTGTCCTAAGGACTGCTCACTCGGCTGCTGCTCTTACACAGATGGGGACTCCCAGGCAGCAGCTGGAGCTCATCATCCAAGTGCACAAACACTGGGGGAGGAGGGAAGAGGAGGCAGGATGCCACTTAGCAGGAGAGCACAGGCTGCCTGCTGTCACAGCTGGGGATCAGATCCCCTCCCTCCCTCTGCAGGAGCAGAGCCAGCCCCAGCAGGGGCTCAGCAGTGCAGCACAGGAGCGTGGCTGGGAGTGGCAGCAGAGCATCCATTGCTCCTTCTGCCCAAGGCTGGGAGCACTCCCTCTCCCAAGTGCCAGGTGCTCACAGCAGGGCACATCCAAACATTGACACCAACACTTCCAAATTGAATTTGGCAATGAGGAATTTGCATGGTTGGAAGTGCCCTCCTCTCTGATCCCTGTAGCACATGAGGAAAGCAGCAGGATCTCACCTGCTGACCTGATGATTCATTCCTGGTTTGAGTGCAAGTTGACTCCTGCATGCATGTTGAATCTGGAGCCACCCTGGTTCTGCAGAGCCTCTGGCATGGTCACCTGTCAGATGTTGCTTTAACAAACCAAAATAGAAACAAAGCCTTCCTGGGCTTCCCACAGTGTCTGTGGCCAGAGCTGTCCCCAGGTCTCTCCTCAGGAATCACAGGATGACAATGTGACAAATACACACTGTGAGATACTGCTCTTTACTGTGACTTTGTTAAAGCACCCCATTTTCTAGAGAGCTGAAATAAAAGTAGAATCAAGTATTGAAATGGGTCTCTTCAGTAAACTTAAAGCAAATATAACACAAAAAGGCGCAATGAGGAGGGAATGGGAGAGTTCCAGCTGCAAGAATCAACCCAGGATGACAAAACCCAGAAGAGTTCCTTCTCCAACAGCTGCTCAGTAATTTCTGCACCCAAGTCAAGAACAGTTTACAGTTTCTCCTGGACAAGTGCCTAAGATGTGGAGGTCCAGTGCCTGCTGCCACACATTGGTGCTCAGGTACCAGGAAAGAATTTTTTTCTGTCTACTTTCTCCAAATCTCATACCTGAGGGCACACGCAAAACAATTCCAAAACTAGATAGGAGTTATGAGCACTCCACAAAGGTCAAAACCAGGAGCATTTAGAAACACTGAGATAAAAGTTGGGTATTTTTCATTTTTAACTGAGGCCAAAGAGGAACAGAATTGCCCATGTTGCTGGGTAATTCTGAAACAGACATCTTTTAGCATTCCATAATCTCCAGTATAAACATCTTTAAACACTTGTTTTCTGTTCTTAAGTTGGTAATGAAGAGGGAAGGCAACAGGAGACAATAATCAATACTTTCACACTGGTAGCTTTGAAAGGGGACAGTTTTGCTGTCAGCTAACCCAAACTACGAGCAAGCAAAAATACCATCAGCTTTGACACATCAAGCTGTGCTGAAAAGGCAAAAGAAAAGCAGTTCCCAAAATTATATGTGAAAAACCCACCATGTTTCAGATGTGTTGGAGTCCCCAGGGATATGGCCAAGTACTGTGATGAATCTGAAGCTCCAGTCTCACAGAAGTTATCTGGAAGTTAAAGCAAAACATATAAAGCAGTTAACACTTGGAGATACCATGTAGGAGAGAAATGCTACCTTAAAAAAATCCTTGTCCCGTGATTCCAAGTTTAAGGCAATTCTGAAAGTGCTAAAGCCTGAAAATAAATCAAAGGTGTCGTGCATTGATTTACACCAAGTTGATGCCAAACATGTACTGTGCAAGTCACACTCCCAGTGCCCCAGATGGTCACAAGAGGCACAGGAATGCCAAAATGCTAAAGGTGTCAGTGGCCCAAAGCACAGTTGTCACTGTGCCACATCACTGTGACACCACGAAAGGGTCTTTGTGTGGGTCAGGACTGGGAACACTTACACCAGTAGCTCTGTTCACACACATGAAATAGGGTGGGGGTTGCAGGTCTGTTAAAAATCCTGAGCTCTTTTTTTGGCACAATCAGCTTTTCCAGATGTGAAAAATCTTCCATGTTGCAGTAAATAACGACAGCCAAGACACATCAACGTGCACTGAAAATTCAGCTCTACAGCAGCTCATCCCCCTGTTCCTTGCCAGGGATCTCCTAGGATGGGGTGGAAGGGGAGGATCACAAAGTGCTCCTGGAGGATGATTATTCCCAAGCAGGAAAAGTGTCTCAGTGGTATCCACAGTTCCTCCTCTGGGTCTCTGCAGGGAGCTCCATCTCCATCTTAATGTACAGCACCAGCACACCCTTTCCCCACAGAGCCCCTGCTCTGCCCTCTTCCTATAAAACACACGCTCCAAGCATTGTACCCTCCTGTCCATCACAGAGCTGCACAAGGCTTCAGAGATTTGAAAAACTAAAACCCACAGCTCCTCCCCAGACTCCCCAATCAGCCCCTGCTCGTTCCATTTCCACAGAGAAAATTCACACCAGGCTCAGAAGATGTGGCAGACACAGGGCATGGACACCACTGGGGGTGACAAAGGTCCACAGCCCTGTGACTCCTGCTCTGCTCCTCCATCACTGTGACCTGGTCTGCTCAGCAAACCACAAAATGATCCAGCCCTACCACAGCACAGTTATCTGCACTCAAGGCTTCTTACCCACCACCCTAACAGCCCTGGACATCAGGCCAAGCAGAATGATTAGTCTAAGCAGGACCAATAATTTCTATTTTCAAGACAAAAAGCTGAACTGACAAAGCAAACCCTTTGTCAAACACAAGGCAAGAAATAACACATTTTCTTTCAAACAGTTTTTTACTGTAGGTTCTTTGCAAATATTTGCATTGTCATTACAAAAAATACCAAAGAAATTTTCAGTCTATTCAATTTCAGAGAGTCATAATTTACAAAAAAATAAATAGCTTTATTCTAAGAACAACAATTGCCTAGTATTAAGGTCAGCAATATCAATCACAGAAGTCCACATTCTCAGTGCTGAGTATTTGGATCCATCTGACTTAGTTTGCTTTCTTCCAGCATTTTCCTTTAAAATAAGACAAACCAAAACATCAGAAAAGAAACTTTTTTCTTACCACAGAACGATGAAAATTAAACATGGATCTTGAAAACCAGACTGTTGCCAGTTTAATTGTTAGACCCTTCCGACACACAACTTTAAAAACACTAATTTTTTTTTTTTTAAACAACTTTAACAGAACATTTTCCCACAAAATTTAAGAGTCAACAGCAGCAGCATGAAGGGCATGTTTCTTTGACATAAGGCTAATGGTCCTTGATGTGGCAGAGCTGCTATGAAAGCACAGAACTGCCAAAGCCAAGGGTGTTACAATCAACGTCACCCTGAGCCTGCAGCCCCTGCTCAGGCAAATCCTCACTGCTCAGCCTCGTCCCCACAGGTGCCACCACTGGGCACCCCAGTCGGAATTCCTGAGTGAGCTGGGTGTAAGAGAAGGGACTGCACAGCACCAACTGCTGCACCAGCTTGGTTCTGGAGTGATTGTCATTCTAGACATGCTTAAATACTGCTTTGAAGTTGACTGTGCTTTTTCACATCAGCGCTACTGACGTTGCAGTGAACTTGCTGCTCTACGCTGTAAACACATGAAACCTTGAGGACAATGCATAAAGCATTAACCATGTACAGTAAATGCCATAATGAGAAAGTCTGGCACACATTTTATTTCACAAGAAGAAAAATCTTTGGACTATAGTACTATATGCCACAAAATGTTCCAAGTGCATCCCACAACAGATGGCTCCTGAAATGAGGAATCTGCAAACAAGCAAATAACTAGCATTTGCAAAAATGTTTTAAATGAAAAAAAAAAAAAGGGAGGGAACTTCAGAACATAAGAGCAGATGAGAAGAAAAAGCTTTTCTGAACTTCTCTGATGAATCACTCCACCGTACATTTGAGCGTATAATGACAGATTTCAGGCAAAAAAATAGGAGTCTCTGAGGTGTCTTGCACGGTGTATGTTCTTCACCTAAAGGTGGCTAAAATCAATACTAAGGAGAAATAAAAAATAAGAAAAAATTGCATCTTTTTGTTACTTCCATTGCCATGCTCTGGCTAGCTTCGCTGTGTCAGAAACTCAGCTGTGTGGTTCAGTCCAGCTCAGGGGAAGTCATACTTCTCCAAATGTATCACCTTTCCCTCTTCCCCACAGCAAATAGCCAAATTCAAATGCTACACCAAGCCTGAATCTTTGGCCATGCTATAGAAAATGCCTTTTTCCTGAAGTAGTTGGTCTGGGGTACCACACTCCACCACTTCTCCTCTCTCCAGGACTAAAACTCTGTAAAACAAGATGGAAAAAAAAAAAAAAAAANAAAAAAAAAAAAAAAAAAAAGGAAAAAATGGTCACAAGAAGATCCAGAAAGCCAGTGAACATGTACATGCACGTGCAGACAGACTGCAGCATAGCCATTACTTGCAAGTGAAGGCAGTGCTGACTGTGTGAACAGGCTGAGGTTCCCACTGTCCTTCCCCACCTCTCTGCAGATGGGCTGGTGGTGCATTGTTTGTGTAGCACACAGGTACCCATCTCCTCCTGCAGAGGAGACTCTGGACTGTGCTCTGAGCCAACCAAAAACAAGCTGGCAACACTTCCTGTCAAGGTATGTGAGGGCTGTGAGGCCTTGCAAGAGCTGGGATAATCTTCCTGTAACACCTCTCCACAGCTGTTACACAGCTGTTTTGTGACAAACAAAAACATGCAACTGGCACAAGGAAGTTCACAAGGTCAGTGGTCAGCTCACTGTTAAACACTGTTCCAGCCCCCTGACAGATGGCCAGGCACTGCAGAGATGTCACCAAGGCCCTGGCAGGGGCTGTTGCTTGGTGTCACCACTGCCACGGCTGAACTGGGTGTTCCCCTTGGCAGCACTGCAGGGGCTGTGGCCAGCACAGGCAGCACTTCCCTCTCTGATCTGTCACTACTGACAGCACCAAGAGAGGGCTACACAAGTACACTCAAATCCTACCACTGGTCACTTTGCCATTCTGTGATAAAAGGGACAAGAGAGCCTAAAACTGAAATATCAGACAACAACTTGGCCCTCAACTACACATCAGCAGGCAGCTGAGCATGAGGGAGGCTGTATGAACTATAAGCAGAAGTGATGGAAACACCAAATAAACTTCAGAGGGCAGGACTCCCTATGCTGTCTGTGCCTAAATTAAGGCAAGACCCAGGAGCAGACTCCTGTCCTTGCCTCTCTCCCCAGTTTGCCCAGGCAGGAACAGCACAACAGCAGTGTGACAGAGGGACAAGAGGAGCTCCCCAGGCCAAGCACAGCCAGCACAAGCCAGAACATACACCCTACCCATCAAAACAGGGATTCCAGCAGCTCTGTGCAGAAGCAGCTGAAAGTGAACCAGTGAACATCCAACTAACCCAAAAATTCCCATTTAGGCTGAGCACAGTGCAGGTCACACAGTCAGCAAGATAAAAGCAGCATCACTTTACCTTGTGTAGTCCATGATTGTGTTGAGACGATGGGCTATAGTTAATACAGTACATTCTTCAAATTGAGACTTTATAGTTGACTGTATGAGCTTATCTGTTTCAAGATCAACAGCAGCTGTGGCTTCATCTAGAACCAGGATTTTGGACTTCCTGAGCAGAGCTCGTGCCAGGCACACCAGCTGGCGCTGGCCCACACTGCACAGATGGGATGGGAGGGTAGGGAGAAAAGTCAGAACAAGTTTGCAGCACTCATTAGTATTAATTTTGAAACCTGGCAATTCCTTGTTCTAAAGATAAGGTCAGTCTTTACTTCCCTGCAGAATATCTAACAGCATCTGAAACTACATCCCCCTCAAATCAAGTCCTGGCAATGTAGTAAGAGAATACAAGCGGTTTCAGCATAACTGCATCAGGCTGACTCACTGAATCAAAGCAGTGTTGAGGACTGGACTTTAAATGGTTTCTACAAACTGAACATATAAAACTGTTAAAGTGCAAACAGCAAGTGAACAGCTTCCTTAGGATAACTGCTGCTCCTCAAATGCTTTGCAAGGTTGCCCAAGCTGCAGCATTCCAAGTATTTCTTAAATTATTTGACATTCCTAAATTCAAGAGCTGAAAACATGTTGAATAAAATCTCATTGGTTGATTGCCTGGTCACACATTAAGAATTATCCAGCTGCCTCCCCAGATTCTCACGCAGGGCTGGGGGCCATAGAACTTTGACAAACACCATTCTTTGACCTACCTGAGGTTCTCACCACCCTCAGCACACTCATGATTCAGTTTATCAGGAAGGGATGATACAAAGTTCTTCAGGTGAGCCAATTCCAAAGACCTCCAAATGTCTTCATCAGAGTGTTGGTCGAAAGGATCGAGATTCATACGCAGAGAGCCAGAAAACAGTACTGGATCCTGGTCATGGAAAGAGGTAACTGACAATGTACACAGAACATGGCAAGCACTCCAAAAATATTTCTTAGATAACAAAAGGAAATAACACATACAGATGCAGTTGAAAGCAAGCTAATACAATGAATTTAGAAGTGAGGACTCATTTTTTTTCCAGTAACAAGTTATTCTCCCTCACTCTTATTCCTTACTCTTCTTGGGGGCCTAACCTCTGCCCTCTGCAAATTCTTGCAGTCCAGACCTGTCCATTAGTCAGTAACTCATGAATTCAGAAAAAAACCCCAACAAAACAAACAAACCAAAACACCCAAACCCCAGCCAACTTTCTTTTTACTGGACCACAAGGCTAAAAAAGAGGCCCTCCCTGTTCAACCTTCTGTCAGCAGGGACTACTAGGTCAGCTTTTCACTTCTTAGGGAATTAACCATCTGTAAATAGTTCAAAACTCTTCAGCTGCAGCATGAATGAAATTACTCCTTTTTTTTCTCAGACAGGAAGAAATACTACTTTGGAAATTCTGATGCAAAGAGGTGATGCAGAAAACCTTTTACAGTGAGCTCACTTGTTTTTGCCAGCGTGCTGCAATGGTAATTCACAACACCACATTCTCTAGTCTTACTTCAAATCAGAACAGGCAATGAAGGCTACACAGTAAGAAAAAAAAGACTTGAGACTAAATCCAATGTTAATAAAGCTGTATTTCCAAATGCTTAGGACTATCTAACCCACAGGTGCAGGGCTAGACTGGCATGGTTATGTACAGGTGTCTCTGAAAGAACAGCACTGATAGCACACACTGTGTCATCAGTTCAGGAAGGGATCCCAAGCAGGCGTTCAGCTGGGATCAGCCCTTCCCACTCAGGCTGAGCTGGCTGTAGCATGTAAGTGATCAGCTCCTGAGTCAAGAGGCCAAGGTTTTTGCTTCCACAGCATGGCTCAGCCACAGCCAAGCTCCTACTTGTTACCTGGCACAGGCAAATTGAAACCAGCCTGGGGAAAAAAGACTGGTTTCAAGTCCATGGAAGAGAAAGCTGAAGTGACTGAATTTCTTAGCACGGATCAGAGGAGGAAAAACAATTTTCTCCTCAGTCCATTATGGAAAAAGCACTGTTACCCGAGGAGTTCTGGTAGTGGCAGGATTTTGCACCTACCTGCGGGATGATGGTGATCTTGAACCGCAAGTCATGGAGCCCTATCTTTGCAATATTAATCCCATCAATGATAATTTCACCTTCAGCTGCTTCATTAATCCGAAACAAACCCAAAGTAAGCGAGGATTTTCCAGCTCCTGTTCTTCCAACTATTCCAATCTGTTGGGAAGAAATACAAGAACAACTTATTCTGAGAAAGAGTTAAAGCATTTCTACCTGAAACTGCCACACTGCTATACTTTTGGGGTTATCCATACACCAAAAGCAGTCAGTTTCACACAGTGTATTTTACTTCCCAGTTAGACTGAAGTCTTGATCAATTCTTTTCAAATATAAAAGACTGCTACTTTGGTTGGCTGATACACCTCTTGCCATCTAACCACTTGAGGTAGCACTCTGCCCATATTTGTAGGTACAAAGTGTGCACTCAGGAGCAAACATGTGCCCAGTTGGCTACCACAAATAAGGAAGCTGGATAGTAGATCTGTCACAGCTACCTTTTATGCTGCTGTGCAAGATCACACTATTAATAGACATCAGAGAATCCACACAGAACTGGGGTGAGACATATGTGAGTGCATGGGTAAGGAAGCAGGAGGAGAAACACACAGATCAGCTTGGCCAGATCCAGAGAATCTGCTCTGAAGTCCCATTTTTTCATGCAGTCTCACCTTGCAACTTCAGCCTCACTAGAGGAGGCTTCCCCCCTCTACTGTAGGCTATTTTCCTGGGATTATAATTAAGTTAATCTCTCTTCAACCTACTCCTCTTTGCTTATGGCAAACAAGTTAGCAAAATTCGCTGGGAAGGGGAGAGAAGACAGGATATACCTCCTAATGAAGCCAGGCCAAATGATACTTGGCAGGCCCATATTACAGTGTCTCTTTATCCATGATGCAGAACACACCTTGCAAAGGCTGACAGCCCACAACATCTGCAGTTACAACAGGGCTGATTCTACAGAAGCTTTTCTAGCTCTTAAGAACCCCAGACACGTAACAGAACAGGTTTAAACCTCTTTTTTGCTTATGCATGCAGACCTGTGAACTGCAACACTCTACTATGAATTCAGTCCTTACCTTTTCACCCCCATTGATGGTAACATTTATGTTTTTCAGAACCAGGTCCAAGTCTTCGCGGTAGCGCAAACCGTAGCCTCGGAACTCCACCTTCCCTTCCTCGGGCCAGGTGCTGGCTGGGGCTGTTTGCTCAATGGTCCACTCAGCCTGAAAGGGCCACACAGACATCTCTGATCAGCTCCTGCTTCAACCAACACAGGCTCAGAGGACTCACAGATTGCAAATAAGAAAAATCCTTCTTAGGGGAAAACTTGCAAAAGGAACTGTGATGAGAAGAGAGGGAGAGAGTTGTCTCAAGACAGATGGAATGGTGTGAGTAGCCAAGGGCTTGACTATTTCAAGTCCCACTTGCTGGATAAACTCTCCTCTTGCCAGTGGCAGAATCACAAAGGCAGCACACATTCAGACAACCTGTCTGTACACCCCACCACAGCAAGGAAACCTCTGGGACAGCCACACGTGCACCTAGAAGCAGTTTAGCTGAGATTGTGCACTAAAACATTAATAAGCTGGTAAAAATCTGCTGCCTCAGCCTCCCACAGAGGTGAGAAAGGAAAGAACACATCCTAGTGCATTTACTGCCACTGCCAAATAAAAAGGCTTTTACATGTATAAACACTGGTCTGCTACCAGAACTTAAGAAAAAATTCTAGGAAGGGTCTTCATAATGTTTTGTTGCAAAAATAGTGACTCAAGTCAGGTTCAAGTCACAAGTAAGGCAAAGAGAAGCTCCAGGGAACTCTGCAACCATGAAGGGAACAACTGTAGATTAAATGAGTTACGTAATTTGAATCAAAACAAAAAACAGTAAAACCTTTTTATTCCCCGCACTGAGTGCAAAAAGAGAAACAAAAACATGATGTTTAAAGTCTTAGGAAACCAAAACATTTGTGCAGCCCCACTGCTTAGCCTAGAACACAAGAGCACACTTCCCAAATAGTACACTTCCTGTAAATACCAGTGGATACACCACAAAAGCACCACCAGAACTTCCCACTGAGACCCAGCCTGTCCCTGGCAGGCACTCACAGCCCTGAGCTCTGTCCCACCCCTCAGCTCAGAGCACAGGCCCACCCTCCAACCCATTCAGTGGGCAGCTGAGACCTCAGAGCAGGGCACCAACTTCCACAAGTGTGGTGGACAACTCAGTGTACCTCCTTCTCCATTTCAGAGTATTCTTTGACTCTTTCAACAGCAACAATGTTGGTTTCCAGCTCAGATGACATGCGAACCAGCCAGTTCAAGTACGCTGTAATCTGCAAGGAGGAAAGAAGTCAGAGAGCAGCTTACACTAAATAGGTTACCTGCAATGAATAAAAAGCATGGAACAACCAAAGCATTGGAATTCCATGGAAAGCATACACACAGGCAAGATCTTGGCTTATCAGTGCTGACAGGAGGAAAGCAAGAATGCCTTTAAGATGCAGAGGAGACACCTTGGCCACATCCCCTCACAGAGGAAAAGCACAGAAGAAACTTCCCAGCATCTTCTCAGATACTATTCGTAATTATTATTTTCTATGTTCCTTACGTTAGTTTTCCATCCAAAGCCATATCAAGGTTCTGACTTTCTGATGCAGTCTAACAATTTAGAGGTTTTGCTCTTTCTAAAAAAGGCAGAATTACCTGCAGTGAGTAGGACACTGAGAGGCCAACCAGCCCCGCACTGAGTTTGTTGCGAGCAATCACTGCAAACAGCGCTGCAAACAGGACAATGCAGTTCCCCACATACTCCAGACGGACAGCCAGCCACCTGCAAGGCACAAAAACATCTTTCCAGTACTTCACCCACAGAGTTCAGGGATGTGGACAACAAATGGTCAGTCACACATCTTTTTTTTTTTTTTTTAAGATGAATAATATGGCATGTATGTCCTGCTAGTGACACGGGCACTGCAAGATCTGTGAAGCTCTGCTTCAGCAGCGTGTGAATCTAGAGGCTTCCAAAATTAATGAATTTTTCAGGTGCATAAATTCCTATGTTAACTACAACTGCTTTCTGAACATAGGGATCAATAAATCAAAACTTTTAAAAGAATGTAACCCAGAAGCAAGGCAGGAACTCTCAGAAAGATGAGAGATTCAGAAGTAATTTTAATTTCATCACAGAAGTTTGAACAAAACATCTCTGAACCAGATTTTCTCCACACAGGCTTCCCTCCCCTTGACAAGCATGCCAAGAGCTGTGACTGATAAGGAGCACAGTCAGCAGATCCCTGTCCTCCCCAGGTAACTGCTATTCCACACGGCAGCCCACGGGTACCTGTTTGCAACAATGCTGGGATAATAAGCTTTCTGATTCTCATCCACCTTCACGTCGTTCTGCTTGATGAAACGTTTCTGCTCCTCAAAGGCTCGGATGACACTGACCCCCAGGAGAGTCTCGTTGAAGTGGGAATACACAGGAGAGCGACTGACAGACTCGAGGCGCTTGAGCTGCCGCGAAGTGGCCACATAAAATCTCTGCAAATCAGAGCGTGAGAATTATGGTTACATCCAGATTGTGTCTGGAAAGATAAGGGGAATCATAAACAGTTCCCTGCCATCTGGGCTGTTAGTGACAGAGATTCAATTCACACATGGAAATACACACCTTCTCCAACACTTTTAGGCCTAAAGGACCATTACAGACACTCTGCTGCCTTTAAACAACTGCCAATCAACTCATCTCATGCCAGAATCATTTTCTTCTCTTTATCAGCAAGTTTAGTTCAACAGTACAAAACACACATATCACCACTTTAAGGTTTACTAATGGAGCCAAAAGGATTTACTAATTCAAGAGCCAAAGTCAAACCCCAGCTGCTTCTCTTCCATCTGTGCAGCTTGACCAGTTTCTAGGAGTAAAGCCAGAGTGAAGCAAGCACATCCTGCCCACACAGGACAGGAGTGAAAGGCTGCCATCCACTCTCTTGCTCTGTGGACAATATTCTGATAAAACAGATGCATGAGCAATAACTCATACACCCCTCTACTCTCATGTTTGGAAAGAAGTTTTGGAAAAGCCCATACATTTTCTATAGTTGGGCTCTGAGCAACAAGCTGTACAAAATTTACCACAAAATCTAATGGCATTTTTATAAAGTAGGTATTAAAGGATTTACTTCTGCACAGAAGTCATTTTACGCTTGACAAAGGAAGGAAATGTTGTGCTAACATCAGATTATCAGTAAACCATGCAAAGCACAGTCAGTCAAGCATGACTCAAATCCAACGCATTAAAATCCTTCTTAGTGCAGAGTAAGAACTGTCTCCAGTAACAGAGGACGTGACTGCTGGTCCTGGTGCCCCCAGGTAACACCCTTTACCTGCACAAACAAGTAGACAAGTCCCAGGGGTGGAATGATGACAGCAGCTATAGGTGTGGCCAGCAGAATGATGATACAAGCCCCAATCACATTAAATGTGGAGCCCATGAACATCTTGATGATGGGTGGAATGGTGGAGTCAATGGTGTCGATCTCCTTGGAGAAACGGTTCACCAGGTTCCCGCTGGGAGTGCGTTCAAAGAAACTCATTGGAGACCTGAGGACATTGTGCAGCAGGTTCAGGTGCAGGTGTCGTGATGCAAAGATTCCTCCTATTGACACAACCATTGAGTAGCCAAACACAGCAATACCTAGAAAAGGAGACTCATTATTAGCTGCTGCCACCTCTCACACAGAACATTTTCCTCATTTTGTCATCATTTAGCATTAGCATGTCTCTCGTACGATAATCCTGAAAACTAGGGTTCACTTCAGGTAAACTCAGCTAATATGTCAAGTACTTAAAAGAAAATAAAATTATGTGAAATAATTAATAATTAAGTGAAAACATCACATTCCCTTCATGGAAGAAGTTGCTTCTCCATTACAAAAATTCATGTAATATTTGAAAGCTTTCCCTGAGTAAAAATCACTGAATTTGCACCTGGCATTTGTTTTTGATTGTGGGATTTTCATGGCAATTCTGAAGTGGGGTACTTGGGGTGTTGGGTTTCGTGGCTGTTGTACAGTTGGCAACAGAAGAAACACGCCGGTTTCAGAGCAGCAGTTGAATTTTTAGGTAGCACCGACTAAAAAGGTCGCCCTTCTTTATTTTTCTATTTTTATATGTTTTTAAAGACAATCAAGGATTGGTAAAAAAGGTTAACACTCCTGAAGGTTTACAGGACAAAGATATGGTTAATTATTTTTCTCCACTCTAGGGAAAGGAATGAAAAACAATTTCACAAGTGCAAAACAATTTCGGCTGGTTAAGAAAAACAAGGACCATGTTTACAGAAAAAGCATAAGAAACTACAATTACAATGTTACAACTCATGAGGCCCTGTAAAACCAGGGCAACACGTGGCCAACAAACTCTAAATGACAAAGAGGAGACAACACAAAACATCACTGAAGCAGCGTCCGCACAGTGCCCTGGATGGAGCCTCAAGCAGCCAGGGCAAACCCCAGCCAGGGCAGCTGAGCCAAGCTGGGGCTGCAGGGAGGCAGCAGCACAGCCACAGCCTCCTGTGACAAACTGCCCCTGCAGACCAGTCTGACAGGCCATGGAGACACTTCTCAGATCTGACATTTTGTCACAATTCTGGCTCACCAGCCAGCAAAACACTTCTCACTCTGTACAAATGAAAAACATGTTTTGTAACTGAGTAATTGTATAGGTTGGTTGGCTTGCTTTTTTTTTTAATTCAAGTTTTTAATTTTTTTATGAAAACCCACACTCAAATCCTTAGCAAAATGCTGCTGCAGGCACCAAGAGCATTAGAATCAGTGAATCTTAAAAAACACAAGACCAAGCAAACCTTGAGAAATTCCCAGTGCTCCATATACTCCCAGCCTGAGAGTTGTGTTCTGCTGTGTCCCATTGATAACAGGATCATCTGTCCATAAACTCAGCCAGTAGTTGGAAGCCAAAGAGGCTATATGATTGCACATAAAGAGGAAAATGGCCAAGAAAGACATAAAGAGTCCAATTGCTTTCATGTAGTCCCAGTACACAGTTGCCTTTACCTGAAGACAGAAGACAAAAAGAAATACTCACTTTGCAGCTAAATTTCAAAACCAGCATCTCCCCCCTGTCCAAGGGCTATTTAAAGTCAGTATTCCTCCAAGAGGCCATGAAAACACAGCAGCTGCACTCCAGAGAGCCACTGCTTGGGAACACATTCTGTGGAGACATGCCAAACCCAACATTCCCTCAGGGCAGGCACACATCCTTCTTGCCTTGTCATCCAAGGGAAGGGAGGAGTAGGGAGGGAGCTGCCTGAAGTAACACAGAGCATCAGTAGCAGAGCCAAAAACTTCACTGAGGAGTTCCAGTTTCTGGCTCTCGCTTTGTACCACAAGATTATAAAGCCTTTAAACCAGCCCTTGCTCCACATGGCTTGTATCCTATGATCTATCTTTAACCAACAACAAGCAATCCAAGCTTGGATTCAAAGCAACACTGCTAGGAGGTGTAACTGCCACTTTCCCAGGAACCTCAGTCTCAGGTTTCTCAAAAAGCCCTGGGTATCCTGGGATTAGATACTTATGTCTACAGTGGAAACTTGGCTTAAATTCATCTGAGTGAATTGCAGCTCCTTACACTGAAGGGCAGTTTTCATTCGGTCACCTAATTTGTCACAACCTCTCTCCCAAGAAATAGCTGCAAGGTTTTCATTTCTCCTTCCACACTTTGATGTGGTCAAGCCCTTCATCTCACGCAGAAGTTTTGTGTTGACATTTTTTCCACAGGCAACCACAGGGCTCAGGTTTGGGAGCAGAGGGCACAGCAACACTTCCATCAGGTATTACACAACAAGCAGCAGGTTCAAGAATTCACTCAGCCTGTTCTCGCATCAGTTACATGGCCTTCAGAAGTCATTTCCTTCTGAAACAGCTTTTTCCAAAACTGAAAGAGGGCACAGGAAGTGGGAATTGGAGACCTTACCCTGCCAGTCTTTGCTGTGTCAGCCTCTGTCAGTTTCCAGGAATTCTTCTCAGCAAGTGGCTTCTGCAGCTCTGCTGTGCTGCTCTGGTGTTGTGGCTTCCCAGTGTCTCTGCTGTATGTTGAAGAGTTACTGAGTTGCCTGTTTGAAGACATTTGTTTTTTAATTTTAGCTTGACATAGGACAGGTGTTACCTCACAAATAGGCTGTGACAGTCCACAGCTCCAAGTCAGTGGTTTACACTCCCATGGAGATGTCCTAATGGGGCCAGGGGTTACTGGAGCCTCCCTCCTCCCCTCAGTGCACTCTCCAAACTCTCCCTGACAGCATTCAGGTCCCACGTACCCATGTTCAGGTGCAAGTAACAGTCACCAGAAAAAGAAGTCTTGGTTGCACAATCACACTCCAGAAAGAAAAATGCTTTGTGACCATCAAGACCAGCCTTTCCAAACCCCATGATCAGTGCAGCAGCTGCTGGAGTGCAAAAAGGGTACCCACACTCCCCTTAAAACAGGCCATTTAACTCCCAGACACTCATTAGCTTCCAGAAATAATGTGTCTCCAGAGCAGCATAAGAATAAGGCATAGACTAGGAGATGGTTTTGGAAAGGTATAATCAGAGTGATTGCAAGTGTAATAGCAGCTGCATTAGGTCAGACTAAAAGCCCACTTGGCACTTCATCCCATCTGACAGCAGTCAAATGCAGAAGCCTTAGGAACACACACACAAGCTGGACTGACCAATAAAACACTCCCCCTTTTATTATGCAAGCCAAACCCACAATATCTTGCTACAACATGAGTTTCTTCACATGGAAAGAATATCATGGGAGCTGTGTGTGTGCAGACATGAATGTGCAACAGTCAGTACCAGCCTGGAGCAGGGCTGCAGCCCCAGAGGTTCAAATGCCACATGCCAGCAACTGGGAGCCAGGAGCAGCTCCTGGGCACGCTGAGGGACTGAGCCCAGCCCCTGCAGAGATCCACCTTGTATGGACACACACAATGTGCTCCCAGCAGCACACCTCACCCTGCTCAACCAGAGGGGCTTGGATGAGGCCCTGTGGAGCTGTGTTTGTGCTCCAGGTGCCTGCTGGAGCACTTCCTCCTGCTGGACCTGGAACCACAGAGCAGCACCAGCCTGGCCTTTCTCAGGCTGCTGACAAACCATGATATGTTTTCCTCTAACAAATACCATAACCATAAAATTACTGTTTATCCACATCTGAGTGACTGGATTGAAAGGATGGGGGGCAAGGGGAAAAAAAAAAAGAAGAACACACACCTATGCATCAACTTTCCAGGGGCTTCATTCACAAGGACTCCATTTTCTATAGGCTTGCCCTCCTTTGCAGATGGACTGTTTGTATCTGAGAGGGTGAAAAAGTAAACATGCAAATGGTTAGGCAAAGAGACACAAGCATTTCATTTCAATCCCAACTGCCAGTTGCAGTCTTAATGTGCAAACAAAACAGGGAACACAAGTATTTACAGATAACAGAAAATTGACCTGGTGAACAAATCAGTTTAGTTCAACCCCCAACAAGGTTAACTGCCAAGACAGGGAACATTTATTGTTCTAGCACATGTAGGTCAGTAATAATAAAGTAATATAATTCTGAAGACATACTTTATGTTCAAACGTGCAATACCAAGTCTTATGTGACCCACTCCATGAAAACAAACCCAACACTCCAGCCACTCCTTTTCAAACCATAGCTTCTACACAGTTAGTTATACATTATTTTTAATTTAAAATGCAATCAGAAGACACTCTATAAATGATGGAGTGAAGCTGTGAGAGCAGCAGGCATGTGCTAGTAACTTTGAATCTTCCTGCAAAGTTGAGCAGGAAGAAACGTGCAAAAGCCCAGTGTTTTAGGCAACTGTAGGAATCAGGTGATTTTAAGCAAGAAAACTCTCCATGAACTGTTATCCCACAACATCCTGCTTGTACCAAGATGCAGCACACACAGGACAAGTGTCTAAAACACTCCAGAAAACCTGTCAGCTTGAAATATTAACCTTTTTTGAGCAATTCAATTCAGTGTAATACAGTGCCATGAGTAAAACTTCTAGGTTCAGGTTATGACAATTTTCCTTATAAAAACTAAATGTCTGACTCCCAAAAAGTTAACTGTCAGTAAATGGAACTCTATTTTCAGGTATGCAAGTTAATTCGGAATTTGCAACAAAGAGTTTTGCATTTTTGAAGGATCTATGCATAGTTTGTGCAAAGATACCAACCTGAATATATTGAAAAGATAATCAGGAAAATTTGTGTAGATCTAGAGTCTGACATTTTCATGTTTTTATACGAAAGCATAATACATGCATAAAACAAATCATCAGCACATTAAGTGTAGATTGCTTTCCCTTCTGTGTCTGCAAACTGAATTTTGGTTCATTACTCTAAAAACCCAGAGGATAAATTGTTCAGCATGGTCTTAAAAAGACAAAAAGCAGAAAATGTGAAATAGTTCAATTATTTAGTTCTTATTTAAATGAGTAAGATCAAACCAAGATGGGACTGCTGGTTATTTTAAGCACTTGACAGCATTTGTTTTGAAAGGTTCCCATATGAGAAACAGCAAGCATTCCAGCAAGACACTGCTTTAGAACATTGCTGAAGAAAACAAAACCACAAATAAACCATCCTCCCCTAAAAACTCCAGTTTGATTTCATGTTGTAGGCTATGAAGATTTCTTGCTTATACTTCATTAAGCTCTGAGAACAAAAAAATGCTCAAGACTGCCACAGTAAATCTGATATATGCACATAGGGTATAAGCCCATTAATGAGGGTTCTGCTGAAAAAAGTATCCAAAAATTATAAAAGGGAACAGCTGTGAGTACTGAATACACCTTTGAGAACAAAAGGGACCCTCAGGGCTCCATCCTGAATGATGCTTCTCTTGGTACACTCACTATGTTTCTAGGTCCAGGGTGTATCTATGAAGGTAATTTAAAATTTCCTCGTGGAAGCCTCTGAGATACAAACTGCTGCTGCTGAGTTACCTACAAGCTGCCACACCCACTGCTGCAGCTCACACAACTAAGGACATGCAAACCATGCAAATACCCTCTACTGCACAGATAAAATTCTTCTAATAATGACTCAGTCTCTTGTAAATAAACTGCAGCTACTCATATTATTCCAAGGCAAGCACTAATATAAAGCCACATGGCAAACAGTTACCTGTTTCCAGAGGTTGGATTGTTCCTTCTAATGAAGGATCTGACTCTAAAAGCACATATAATTATTACACACTCTACCATTTTCAATCTTTACAACCACACATCCAAGCAGAATAACCTAACCCACAAAAACCAAGGCAGAATCAAATTTGCTGAAATGAACCTATTTTTAATCCCAAGCCACCAGCACAGTTTTCCCACACAGAGAAGAAACCCCATGAAGGTGAGGGTGGGGAAGGCAGCAGGGCAGGACACAGGCAGAGGTAACCCTCAGGAACCCCAGAGGGAGAAGAAGGCTGGGAGGCAACAGGGACCAGAGCTGCAGCCAAACCTCAGCAGCTGGGTGGAAGGAGAGGCTTTCCCACCCTTGGAGAGATGTATTCCAGCCAGAAAGCACCAAGCCACTGTTCTCAGGCTGCCAACACAGCTTCAGACATGAGGGAGCCTCCCTTTAAACGTGGGTGTGCAGACACCCTCCAGCCAACCCAGTCTGACTCCCATCACAGACTACTGTGCTCATCCAAGAGCCTGTGATTCTCAGTGACCTTTTACACATTCAGTAAATATGAATATTATCCCCATGAATCAGACAAACAATGCCTCTACTTTTCACTTTTTACCACTGGCAGAAGATCACTTGCCTAGAACTGATGAACAAATTCACTGCAAACAGGTCAACCCTGTGATACAGCAATCCCCTCCAGATCACCAGGGTGGTACTGAAGTTAGAAGTGCCTCTTATTAGAAAACTGCAGAGAACCAAAGCACTGGCTCACTTTCCAAAAGAAAATTCAGTAATTAAATGGAAAAATAAAGTAATTTAGTTTAATGAAAAGGATTTCAAAACCTACTTTTCCACATTTGAAAATGGGAGGAGACAAAGACTAGAAGAACAAGGCCATTAAATGAGACAAATCTTCACATTAAAGTTAACTTGTTAACTGCCATGGGAAGCACAGAGAAAGTTAGTTTGCCTACAAATTTTGCATATGCTGCAGACTGCAACAAGTCTGACTGTGCCCAAAGTAGCTACAAGATGCACCTACAGAAAATACACAGAAGTTAACCTGATTCTGCTCCCACAGCATCTCCTCCCACAGCGCTTTCCTTAGTGAAACACCCATTCATGCAGCATGTGCTGTTTAGAGTATCCACCCAAACCAGAACCCCAGTCTGCAGAGCAACAACTGGGACTCCCACGAGACCTTTCCAAGAGGAATGCTAGGCCACAGCAGGGCAGCCTGAGCTTGAGCCTTGAGATGACAGACCATCCCCAAACCCAGCTCCTTGGATAAGCCAGCCAGGAGATGCCACCCTGCACACAAAGGAACAAACCCTGCCCACTCCCAGACTCAGGGCAGTCTGGTGCCAGCCTGGATCGTAGAGCTTCAGAGGGCAGGGCAGACCATCACACCCCTCCCACAGGCAACTCTTGAGATGAGCACCAGGAGCAGCTCCTTGCCAAAGGAAGCCCTTCAACACCTCTTTAACACTTCCCAGCTGCATCAGTGCAGGTAAATGTGGCACCATTTCCATTCTGCCTGTGATGGATGCATGAGGAGTACACCAAAAAACACCTCTCTGTTCCCTCTAGGGAATGGGAAGGAACCCATAGTTTTCCAAATGGAACACAAAGCAAAAGGCAGGCTCAGGCCCCTCTTTGTTCCCAAAGCCTTCTCTGCAGCACTCAGAATCTGCTACCAAACACGTGTAAACAACTTAACCCCAGCCAGCACAGTGCAGGCACCCCTTGCACTTCTCAGACTGTCAGGAAATCATCACAGGCAAGCCAGGGAAGAAAACAGGCTGGAGGCAAAGACTAAGCTCCCTTATTAAAATCCAATGCTGCAACTGTCTGTAGATAAAAGAAAAATAAATCTGAAATGTATTCCTGTACCAGTGCAGCTCTACAGCTGTTTTGTAAAGCAGAAGTAGGAGTCAAGGACAGCAGCTAGAACGCTGAGCTGCTTCCTCCTCCTCCCCATCCCCAAAGGAATTAGTTGCATAAAGAAGACACATCTTAACAGAGACAGGAAGGGTATAAAAACCCCAGCTGGCCTTTATGCAGTCTCACTACCATCTGAATTTTGCTGAGAGGAAATTTGAGTACAGATCTGTTACACATTTCCCTAATTTTAAGAAAGAATGTGTGCTTAACCTCATAACCTTCAATACCCTCTAGAAAAAAGCACCTCTACCTATATAGGCAATCACAAGAAATAGCAATTTAACTTTCCTATCAGTACTGCTGTTTTTCCTTTAACAGTGCTCCCTTATTAATATGACAGACATCAAGAGAGTTTATTTGTGCTCTTACCACTGTTCTCCATGGTTTGTTCAGCATTAGCATATGTACGAAGAAACTCAGCAAAAGCCCCATCTTGTTCAAGCAGCTCCTGGTAAGAGCCCATCTCAGAGATTTCTCCATCAGTCATTACCAGAATTGTATCCATCTGAGGCAGATAGTTGATTGCATGGGTTACCAAAACTCGAGTCTAAAAGGCAAAAGAACAATAAAGGGTTTCTATCATCTCAGATCAGTGAATACCATGGGTGGACTACTGCCCTTTACTGCTTGAATTCTATCTATAATAGAATAGTAATGAGGGACAGGCATGCAGCATTTTTAAGAGAACATTGTCTTCATTTTTCCATTAAGTAATTTTGAATTACAGAAACCAAAGCATCTTTCACTACAAAAATCTCAGTGTTTTATAAAAGTCCTCTAAAAATTACAGAAGGATCCTTTCATTTTTCAGATTTTAGAAACAGAAGAAAAAGCATTCTCTAGAGACATTATAACATACTTTATTTTTCAGGATTCCTTTTGGTCCAATAACTTTTTCAAAAATATGTTTCCCAACATGAGCATCAACAGCTGATAAAGGATCATCAAGTAAATAGACATCTGCATTGCAGTAAACTGCCCGAGCAAGACTGACTCGCTGTTTCTGTCCTCCAGACAAATTCACACCCTGGGGAAACAAGAAAACATGATCCTTTATTTACAGCTGAAAGAAGATGTCGTGCTACAGTTTATGAAAGACACAAGTCATAGGTGGTTTATTTAAATTAGAGGAATTTCAACATTGTATGAAACCGATCTCCACATATAATTTCACTACCACCTCAGCATAAGCAATCAGTCACAATTCTCTTGGAAGGAAGTACATCTATTCTGTTCTGTCAGTGAAGGGCTAGCCAAAAAAAAATAGTGTTTGCCTGTCTTGTAAAGCAATTAACTCAGACTGACCTACCTAACCCTGTACATTCAGAGGCTGCTTTTCTTCTCAGCTGTATTTCTGCAGTGCTGCCTCTGATTTAAGAAACTAACTCTGTTCACACTGTACAATGTGACTGACCTGCTGACCAGCAGGGAAGATAAAGCTGCACCTTTACTGCCTGTGGGGCTGTCAGTTCTGTGGCCAGCTGGGAGCTGCAGCCCCCCTGCACCCAGGAAGAGCACAAGTCCCAGCCCCTGAGAGCAGCAGCTCAGAGAGCCCCAGCAGCCACACACACAAACCCTGCCAGCTCGTGGCACAGGGACCCGGGTTCTGCTTCCACAGCACAGCACTACAACATCCAGGCACATTTCCAAATCCCACACCACACTTGCTTTGGTCACCAAGGGCCAGATCTGGGGTCATGGTTGTTTTTGTGGATTCTGATTTGGACTTTTTGGCAGGGTTAGGGTTGGAGGGGTGTTTGCTGTTTTTAATGAAACTGAAGTGTTCAGAAGATTTTTCTCTTCCTGTTTTGCTGCTCTATGACCGTGGCAACTTAGAGACAATTAAAAACTGTCACTACAAGATGGTTTTACATTTGTAACTGAGAACAGGTTTCCTCCCCTTTGAGACTTACAGAGAAGGAAAACCCACTGTTCAAACCTGCCTCTTATTCTAGAGGATTTCTACTCTGAATGTTTTAAATTCCCTACAACTTCGAGATAAAGTAAAAGAGGAGTCACACAGCCTTAACTACAAGCAATAGCACTGTTATGGTGGAGTGGACATTGAAATACCTTTTCTCCTATTTCTGTTTTGTCTCCTGAAGGAAGAATTTCTATATCAGGCAGCAGGGCACAAGCCTCAATCACACACTTGTACCGTCTCTCACTCTTCTCCCTTCCAAAGATAATGTTATCTTCCAGAGTTGCATTTTGGACCCAGGCTTGCTGAGGAACGTAGGCTACAGAGCCCTGCAAGAAAAATAAAGTTCAGTACTTTATACTAAGAGCCTGCACAGAGAGTCAAAGCACAGCAGGGCTTTGTGAGGCAGGCAGTGCTAATCACCTCACAAACTACCTACGGTCATTTCCAAACAAAGTAGTTGTTGGGCTACCGCCTCCTCCAAAATGTTATTTTTATAATCCTCTCTGCAAGTGAATGTAACAAAGTGCATTGGTGGAAAATAAAGGACTTCAAACAAAATAAGATTAACATAAACCTGGAGGAAACATTTGTTTAGAGAATGTTTGTACAATTACTGCATGTCAAAAGTCATTACTTCTTTCATATAATTAAAAACTATGTTCTGCATAAGAGAGTTTAATCTGGAATGCAAGTGTTTAACAAATTCTCCCCTGCCAAGAGATCTCTGCAGAAAGCGGAGGATGTGGTTTTCACATAAAAGTCACTTCAAAGGAGGAGACTGAGATAATGCAGAGTATTTTGCTTTGAGTATCAGTTTTGCCTTCTCTTTCTGCACTAATAATTAGTGATTCAGATCTCAACTAGTTTATTTTTGCACAACAATTCTGAAGGTGGCCAAACCTACAGACTTTTAAATGTGACAGATTTGTTTTGCTCTTAAAGTAATTTTCTTTCCAGGTCATTTTTTCTCTGTTAGCTCTGTGCAGACCTGATGTCTAAGAAAGAACAAACTGCAACAGCAGCTTTTCCTATGTTCAGGTACCTGGGTGCACCCTCACTACTTGTACTTCTCTGATGTCTAAGAAGGTAGAATCCAAGAAATTTTTAGAAACCCAGGAAGGTTTGCTAGGAAATCCGGCTAAAAAGTGCATTCATTTGAAAGGCTGTCTCTTCCCTCTTCACACCCCTTGGAAATCTAGAATCCCTCTGGAAACACCCACAATAACTGAACAAATCCTCAGACATGTCACACCTTGACAACCACGTAGCCTTCTTTTTTGTCCATCTCCCCCAGTAATGCAGACAGCAGTGAAGACTTTCCACAGCCAACTTGACCGACAACAGCCACCAAGGAGCCTTCAGGAACAGTGAAATTAATGCTGAAATAAAGTGCACATAATTCAGCCTCACTTGCTGGCATGCCCCAGTAGTTACACAGTCAGTTGAACTGCCCATCTAAAACCAGGTGCAATGTGAACACGCACTGTAAATACTGACTCATCACAGAAATTGTAACTGCTTCAAAATCCAAACCTGTCATTCAGAAAGCACCCAGTTCTCCCCACACTTAGAACATAGAACATAATATGTAATTAGTCAAAAGGGGAAGAAAAAAGAAAGAAAAAAAAGCACTGTGATCCAACCTTGCCAAGATTTCTCTCAAGTGTTCTATGAACAATAATGTAAATACAGCTTTTTTGTCCCAAAGAATTTGCCATTTAAGGCCCAAGAAAAAGCAGCCAAAGTTAAGGAAGGGAACGGGGCACAAGGATGACACAGCTTGGAGCTGCATCATAGTTTGCTTTCTGCAGCCCGGGATCAAGGACAGCAGAATACAGTGAGAATCAGGCTGTAAAATGGAGCCTAAGGACACGGGCACGCAGGAGGGAGCAGAGCTGACTGCGAGGGGCTGGCCTGGCTGCATCCTCTAGATGGAGCTCAGCCCATCTACAGCACAGAGCAACAGCCTGCAATCCACTGCAGCTCTCTCTCTTCCTTCATCCCTACATCTCTTGCTAGCCCCCTTTATGCACTCCATAAATGCAATAAACTGTAAATCCTTCTAGTTCATGAAGCCTCAATTTAAAAAAAATATACAGAACTGATGTTATTTGTTCTCTTTCTTTATGGCAACAAACTCTTCTCCATAGGTACTTTATAATTCCAATATGGATCATTTATGATGCAATGAGATTTTGGAGTAGAATAAAGGGTACCAATCCTTACCTGTTCAGCAAAGGAGGATCAGTTTTGGCCCAGCTAAACGTTGCATTCTTCACAACAATGCATCCTTCAGCTGCAAAGAGAAAACTCCTATTTATAAAAGTAACAGTGCAAGCAGCTAAATTGTGTGCTCTGGATCATGCCACAGAGGTCAATCCAAACACACATGGGCAGAGGTAAAAAGCTACTTTTTCAGAAGAACAACAACCCACTTCCAACCAAAAACATGTGTTCTGCTTTTACTGAATTTAGCAAGACAGCAGAGGTTCCAAGGTTACCCTTCCTCAGGAACCAGGAGACACCACAAGTGTCAGCTACACAGAGCTACCAACTAATGCAGCTGCATCTCCAGCACCGCAAAATCAGTTGTGGAGAGGAAAGAAACTATCAGAGAAGGAAAAAGAACCTTTAAATAATTTTCATTTTACTGACTCCCTTCTCTGTTTTCTGGCTCAAATTTATCAGCGAAACACACCAAAAATGCAGTATATTTGTTTCAGAAAGCAAAAGAAACCACCCAAAATGTGTACACACTGATTTGCAACAGGCAAAGAAACTCACCCTCTTTGATGGGACCCCTGACTATGCTGTCTGGATCTAACTCTTCATGAGACAGGAACACCCTGAGGCGCTTCAAGGAGACACTGGCCTGCATGGAAGAAGGATGCAAAACTATTTATACTCTGCTTGTTGCATTTAAGTGCTCACTGTTTTGTGCCACATATACATTATACCATTATTATGCACTCCTAATCCCTCCTTAAATAAACTGCATAGCTGCTTGGAGAGTCAAACTTTCACTTCTCAACCCACAAGAAACATGGGTGATGTCAGGAACACCTATGCACCATAACTGGGATTATTTCACTTGCACAGCACTTAACATACAGGAACTGCAAGGTCCCTTCCAGAGGTGGCCAAATTTCCCCAGCAGTCATTCTTAAAGCAGGGGAATGTAATCTTTCCACTCAGGGCTTTCTTCTGCACAGAAACACCTGTTAATGACTCAAGTCTTACTTCTACTATGTTGCTGATGACCATAGGAAGCATGTTCAGGGGAAACCTGAGGATGTTGAACAACGCCAGAGAAACAAAGGCCTTCTGAGCATCCAAGATGTTGTTCTTGTCTACCGTGACATACACAGCAAACGTGGACAGGGCCACCTGAAACAAAGTGCAAGAGTTACAGTGAGGGTCATGTCTTAAAGCCATCAAGTCAGGAGCACACAGTCTGACAACTGCAATCAGACTGAATCAAAGAAAGAGGAATGTTCTGATAACTTTCCTGTTCCTGACAATACTTTTTGCAAAACAAACACATGATTTAAATCTGCTGTTGTAAAAATAAGTTGATGGCTCCACCTGGAAAAGTGCTAAGTGCTCACTTTCCCCACACAGCAAAGGTGAAATCACAAACGTCCCAGGCTATTTGTGGTCTCAAAGAAGGGAAAAGGGAAGTAGAGAAATGATCACTGGTCTTTTTTCCTGATCTCTTTTGGTTTTAAGGCACTCCTCATAGTATCAGATAATGGATCAGCAACAGCAGAAGAATTAGAAGCACCCCAATACTAACCTGTTTTATATTTTACAGAGACTACCACAACCCTAGATTTTCAAATACAGCCCACTTTATCATGGTCAGACCATTTTCCAAGAAACTCAAAAATGTTCTTGCATTACAAAGATGAAGCCTTTCAGTAACTAAGCTTTTCTGCAGTTGTGAACTGTTTCAGTTTTGTATTGAACAAGAAAATTACACTGAACTATTGTTACCATGAATCATAAGCTATAAAAACAATTTCAAAAAGCCATATATTTATTTTTTTAATGTGTGGTACAAATTATAGTAAAATTAAAGCAAACTAAATAAAACTACATGTTTACTTTCACAACTATTCCCTTCATAGTATTTTCTTCCATGATAATACCCCTCATACCTCAGTGTATCACAAGATCCAGCAGTTTTTTCCTACAGATTGCCAAATAAAACAAGAAATCAAGGTAGATAAACCTCTGGCATCCCCCCTCCTAAAAGACTTGAGATAATGAGCTCTCCCCCTAAGGAACAGTCTCATCTAAGCACAGTATCCATTGAAGACATCAGTATTTCTGTTAAAAGCTCTGACTGCTGTGAAGACATGTATTGTTCTTGGTGCAGCAGCTGACTCAGCTGTGCCTCTACAGTAGCTTGTTTGTACAGCCCTTAGTTTGGACAACCATATCCCAGGGAGAAAGCCCTCCCATGGAGATCAAAAACAAGACAGGGTGCAAAGAACAACCTCACAAGCAGCATGTCTGCACTCTTGTGCTACCAGTAAATAGACTGAAATACACCCTTATCAGCACTCAGAGCAGCAGGGGAGGTACTGCAAAACCAGCGGGGCCCTGACACTGTTACTAAACAATGTTTTTAAAAACCCTGGCCTTGGAAACTGGAAGGAGCAGAGGAAATAAAAGCTCTGAATGTCAAAGTGCTCTCAAATAGGCACTTGCAATAATTTTTCCATCAAAACATACTAAAAAAAAAAGACCCAAAAATCCAAGAAACAAGATGTTGAAGAGCAGCCTTGCACTTCGGGTTGTGCCCCAGTGGCAAAGCCCCCATGGAGCCAGTGCCACACACTCCCTGTGAGTGCTGGAACAGAGCCACACATTACACCAATCTGCCTGCTCAGGCTCCACACAACAGCACTAGGGAGTCCACCTGCAGAGTTTTATTTAGAAATTTCATTTAATAATGTATTTATATTAAGATAATCTCAGACTTCTTTTAGAAAAGTATTCACTTAAGAATGCAGCTGATGCTTCCTACCCAGAGCACTGCTTCTCTGCCTTTCATCACGCCCAGAGTATAATGTAAACACTAAAAATGTTTGCAGGGAAGGAATCTGAGACTGGAAAGTACACTTAAACACCTTCAACTGGAACAGCACATATTTTATCCTAATGTAGTCATGGCTTTTAATTGCTTCTGCAGACAAGAGCAATGGCCCCTAGTTCTAATAGGGTCTGAAGCAATTTTGATGTGAGCTCACTCTTCTCTCCCTTGTATTAGTTGAAATGTAAGCTAACCACAAACACAGGAGGGATGTTTCACATATCATGGATTTTTTTTTTAAATAAGAATTTGAAGCCATCTCAGGCTACACAATGGTTTTGCATCTTCCATATTGCTCTTACACAAATGCTGGCAGAACCCTGGCCAGAGACACTCCTGGAGCACAACATCCCATTCAACCAGCAACTCTTATGTAAGGACCTGCTGCTCTCAGAAACACATTGAAATAAGGGATTTTTTTACTCTCCTAAAATAAGGGATTTTTTTACTCTCCTAAATCTGACCATACATTTCATCTTGGGTTCCTCAAGTACTCTACTAAAAATAGGAAGGGGATACAGAGGAGGTTTTTATTTTCCAATATTTTGGCCATTAACTTCTAGAATACATCCAACCTGGATGTTACTGAGTTTCAAAGAAAACAGTAGTGCCTTTCCATAGAGAATTGAACCCCTAAGCGTTCATGGACCCACCCCTCTGAAGAGCATTTTGACTCAACTCATTAAAACACAAAACCAAAAGAAGTCCTCAAGTGCTGCCTTGGAAAGTACAATCCCAAAAAGGAGAGAAGACTTCTAGATTTGTTTCACTTACCAAAAACGGAGCACAAACCCAAGTGAAGGTTGCCATTGCAGCAAGGTAAGCAGATTTTTTTAGGACTTGGAGTTCTTTCTGTCTGATCTCTAATACCTTCTCTCTGAAGGCTAATTCCCAAGCATAAAGTTTCAGAACTTTAATCCCATTGAGAATTTCATTCATCAGCTTAATTCTGTTGTCTTTGCTCTTCATTTGAGCCACCTAAAAACAACATTGCAAAAAATAATTAACAGAGCACAATACTTGGCAGAACCTCAAAGTTCTGAGCTTTGCATTTTGCAATGGCAAATTTACCTCATTATCATCAAAAGCTTACTAGCTTCCCAAGCAGGAAATCTGAGATACTATCTGAACAAACAAATATGCAGAATTAACAAGACGTTTTAAACCAATTAAAAGAATGCTTCATGTAACTACAAATCCAAACCAAGATTGAAACAACTGTGGCACGGGTTTAAGTGTGATCAGCCCTGCATAAGGGAGGCCTGGGCTCAGGTGCAATATGCAGTTAAAAAATAAGCCACTGGAAGATGTGCAGCTTGCATCTAACCTTAGACCAAACCTGATTTTGCTTCATTTTCAGCACTATCAATGGCTTTCTGATGGTGTACTAGGGCAAAAAAGCTTGCCATTCAGCCATTCTTAAGTTCCCATCTTCCTAAAATGTTGTAATGAGGGCAGTGCAAAGCTGAACTGCTGTTGACTCACCACAGGCAGCCAGCAGAATGCACTGGTACAGCTATCCCAGACCAGTGACAGCATGGCAGGCCAGGTATCCCTGCCTCTCCCCTGCAGGAACCAAATGCTGGGGTATGTTTTAATCAGCTTCTAGAGCTAAAAGGTTTCACTTTGATGCATCAATCTCTTCTGACATTCAGTACATTCAGCTAGTATTGAAGTCTGTACCACAACATGTGGTGGGGCTGTTGGGACTAGTTTTAGTGCAGTAGAAAACTTGCACTAAACACACTACACTCGCTCTCTGTAACAAACTGATCCCCACTGAATAAAATCAACAAGGTATCAAAAACAGCCAACAAATAAGACTTCCCCTTCTTCATCTCTCCAGGAAAAAAAAAAAAAAAAAAAAAAAAAAACCACAAACAAACAAACCAAAAACCAAAAAAACAAGCCACACATCCTGGAAACATGAATATTTCATTCATTCAGGTTCATCAGGCAGACAGTAGTTTACATTTGCACTTTAGTTCTTAGGCAAGTTAAAAACAGAACTAATTCCAATTCAACCTCTGGACATCTCATGAAGCTGCCTAAAGTGCTACCTTGGTCTTCACTACTGCAGGTTTTTAGACTATTACATAAAGATAAGCTGTAAGGCTGAAAAATACAGGAGTTTGTCTATTCTGAATACACAACACCTCTGACCTTTCCTTCCTTTCCTTGTTTTAAGGGATAGATAGAGGGATGGGAAAAAAAAAATAAAAGGAAAAACCTCCAGGAACAAGTCAAAGAACAGGTGTTTCTTAAAAGCACTATATAGAGGTGCTAACCTGATAGGTTTTTGTCTTCATTGCCATCACAGCGTTTATTGGAACCAGAAGGATCATGACAGCCACACCTGCCAGCACTGAAGGACCTAAATTCTGAAAAGTATGTAATTGTAAGCATTTCTTCAAACTAATTTTTTTTAATCTTGGCTCAAACCACTGCATATACTACAGAAAATCATTCTGAAATAGGCTTTCATCTTGGGAGAAGAAGAAAATGATCAAGTAAGGGCTTAGGTTAATATCTGTATACTTTTGAAACATATATATATATAGCCCCCATATACAAGTACATATAGATCAATCTCTCTCCAAATAGATCTCTATACAGACACACACATACATGTTTAACACTTTCCACTTTTTGCTGATTTGTCTGTTCTTCTGAAGAAGAGAAAGCCCAGTGCTGTGTGAACCAGAAATAGCAAACATCTCATATGGTTACTCTGAGCACAGAGCCAAGACCACTTTTATTTAAACTAAGGAACAAGTGAGAGACTCCAGGTGCTGCATCTGCCCAAAAGATAATAGCTCCCCTCTGCATCTTCCCCATATGAGCTCAGATGTGCAAATTCAGAACCTCCTGCCTTCCTTCTTGACAGCAGTGACAAAAGCAGTTCTGAGTGGCTGCTTAATAAGGATCACTTTCCCCTCACTGCTGCAAACCCTCCAGTGTCTGAACAACAGGCGTGTGTGGTCACAGAGTCATGGAAGCAGCACAAGGCCAAAGTCAGAACAGGAAACAACACACAATGCTCACCCGCCACAGTAAGTACAGTGCCAGTATCACCTGGAGAGGGGCAGACCAAACCATGTTTATATAGGTAGCCAAGTCCATGAATCTCTGCGCATCCACAGACATCAGATTCACAATCTCACCCACAGTAGAAGTCTTTCTAGCAGAATTTGTGATAACAAGTGCCTACATGCAGGTAAGAAATAAAAAACAATTAAAACAACATGAGGACACACTTAGTCATTTGCATTTTCTTCACAGAATTCAATTGCTTTACAGAATGGCTTCTTTAGAATTACAAGCAATCATTTTCCTCCTTCATATTCTGTTCACCCTGTAAACCTTGCAAAATGCAAATTGTACAATTGTTTGAATCAATTAGCTGGGTTTAAGCCAATATAGAATTAAAGTTAATAAGCAAATTTTGGGATTGGGGTTTATTGCTTGGAGGTATTATTTACATGGTTTGTTAGTTCTTTTTGTTGTAGTGTAAAAAGTGGAATCTTCATTTCTTGTGACACATTTTTCTCACACAAAGCTATCAGTCCACAGCTTTCTAATACGTTCCAGCTTATTCTAAGATGAGGTAGCACTGCGTATTTGCAATCACAGTATTGTTGCATATTGAAAGAAACACTTACCTTTCGATAAATTACACCAACAATGGCTGTTTTGAGTCTCATTCCAGTTACAAAGCAAATATGAAAATACTGGTGAAGAATCAGTGTCTGAAGACAGGCACAAACAAACAGCAGCACTGTATAAAAGTAGCCTTGCCAGTTTGGGGCGGCTTTGTTATTTACAAAGTTGAGCAGCAATCTGTGCAAAGAGAAATGAGTTCTCTTGATAGATGAAAAACAAACCCAAAAGTCATGGTTGCAGCCTTAGGTTATTCCAAACATTGTACAAGTCATACAAGCACCTGAAGTACCAAACTTAGATAAAACACTTCAGCAAACTTCTTAGAAACTGGAGATCATTTTATATGAGCATACATCACTCCCTCCTCAACATACCAGTCTGAAACACGAAGTAACACATAGCTTACATGTACAGCATTCTCCTGGAGCTACACTGAGAAGTCTCACATCCCCTCCAGCTGAAATACAACCACTTGCAGTTGGCTTTACTTCTCAGCTCAAAGCAATACAACCCCTCCCAGCCCCTCAGCTCTCTGTGGCATCACATACTGTGATGTGTAGGCACACAATAATTACAGGTTAGAACTGAGTAAACTCTCCTGCTATTGCTGATTATGTTCCTGCCCTGCCTTCCTGGTACTGAAAACGAAAACAAGAAGTAAAACATTTATTGCATGATGTTGCCATTTGAAAGCCAATGGAACGAAGTCATGTTTGTCCATGGTCTCTCCCTTGTATGACATCTCTTCCTCATTGTATCAGCTGAAGGCAAAGCAGCTTGGGGAGTGAAACACCAGCATGTTTTAAATCCTGTTCACACACTTTCAATACAATAATAAAGTATATAGGTCTTACTTCAGAATTTCCGGGCCTGCAAACATCAAGAGATCATGTGCAGCTTTAAAGAGGAAGCTCATGAGAAAATATGGTCCAAAGGTTTTGTATAACACCTTGAACAAAGATGCTTCAGAGCTCTTATGAGATGGTTTTATAATCAAAGCTTCAACCTCTTCTGTCACATCACCATTTGAGTCGCCTGATCTTTGCTGCTTTTTCGGCGCATATAACATGTTTACTGGTTGCCTGAAAAAAGATTAGGTACAGAATGTAGCCTTTATTCAAGCATAAACTCAACTGGAAAAATGTACACTATAAAAATGAGAAGTAAATGAGCTGCTTATTATAATTAACTGAGTTTTACTGTCAAACATTTTTAATCACACAATATAACTAAATGAACTGGTTGTTCAGAAAAGGCTTTCTTTGTATGGATAGGTAACATTCCTGCAAATCTCTCCTGTAAGTCTGCCCCAGGGAATGAGGAAAAGGGCTGTAACTCATAAGCTTAAAGAGCAGAGGACATTATTATTCTAGAACCCAGTACGCTGAGCTTTCATCGAAATCAAGGCTTCACTGTACCACCAGAGTTAAAAGACTGAAGTCAGATTTATGCCAAGACATCCCCAATGGATGAACACATTCTTTTCTTACATCTGGCTTATGCTAAACTCCATGCTCTGAACTTCTGAGGACAAGCTGTATGTAAAATACTGTGTAAGCAAGCACGCAATTTTCCTTCAATGAAAAGGTGCTGCTATTTGCTGCAGCCAAGGATGATGAAAGTAGGATGGAGACTGCAGGCATGCAGTCTTTCTAATTTTAGTCATCTGGCTTAGATGCTCAGACTCCCTATATAGTCAAAAGAAAGGAATAAGCTGCTCACTTTCACACCCTGAACTACCCTCCCGAGGCTTTGCCAACTACAGAGGGAGCCCAAGCTCCTAAATTACATGACAGAAGTTTGTGTCCAAACATTCGCTCCCCAGGGAAAAAAAAGCCACACATCAAAAGTCACAGTAATAAGTCCTGGACCATGAAAGACTAAGGGAAAGTCAATGTAGCTCTTCAAAAAGAAGAAACACGAAGCCCTACTTGGTTCCTGCTCTGTGTGCACTTCAGGACAAACACAGGCAGCCACATGGGCCTTAGAAAAGCAGGTTTGGTAACAAATGACAAACACCTCCATGTAGAGGCTGAGTAACCTGAGCTTTTAAACCTCTGTACCTTGGCAGAACTGAAAGCCAGGATAACTGAACTTACCTCTTGGTCTTCGACCACTCTTTTGCCCAATTTCTAGCCAAACCTGGCACTATTTCCTCTGATGTGTCCTCTTTATTTAATGACCACAAATCCTTGGCTTCTAAAGGGTTCCGGTAACCCTGAATCATCAACCTGTATTAGAAGGAATCAGCAATACATATTTAAGAACACTAGAAGTGTTTGGGTGTATATATAGATAGATCTATAGGTACAGCTGCATCCAGCCCCAGAACAGAGCCAGTTATCCACAAAGATGCAAGCAAGCATTAGTGCCTGCAGAAACAGGGGTCCAGATGTTAAAACATACATCCTCCTGTCTTTACTGGGAGAACTACACACCAAGACATCTAAGGATCCAGGAAATGCCACTGAATTCAAATTCCAGGGAAAATAAAAGAAAGGATGACGTGATCTCATCTGAAAATCAGCCAGGCAATTAATATTCCCATGCCTAGCAAGTTTCAAAATCTTTATTAGCCTTTAATTTCACAAAGCAATTCCTTTCATCTAGCTTTCTGTTGGAACTCTGGCCAAGTACCAGCCACAACTATACACCAATATTATTTACATGTTTCTATGTTTTAACTCACAAATCATACAGCATAACTAAAATTAAGTTAATGGGGAGAAAAAGAGCATATTGGACAAAAAGAGGTAATAGTTTTCAATGTCTTAGCTTCTAAATACAGCAGACAATTTCTACCTTCTTGTATTTCCCAAAGAATGTTTTTTACTATATTCTTTCATTAAACATACGAATTATATACTGGCAAAATCTAAAATTGCAAAGACCCTGCAAAGAAAGTTAAAAAAAAATTAATCAAGTTTTTTAAAAATTTAATTTACAAAACAACCAACCAAAACAATCAAAATTATTGTTGTATGATTATTGCTAATTTCACTCTAAAAGCAGGATCCCAAAGTGCCATCTAAGTTGAACTTTATGCAATAGCCTGATCTTACCCAGTGATCCACCAGAATGTGATTCTGGAGAGGAAAGAAGCACTGAATTCTGGACATGGATTCTAAAGAGGAGAAAAAGAAAACAATCCACTTACAAAGTGACCGATGCAGGGCCAAAAGAAACAAGCAAAGCAGAAAAGAGGTTTTGGAAACTCCTTTTGTTTACAGTATTTTTTTCACATCACTAAAATTTGCCATTTATGCTGCTGAGAGCTTGTTCAGCAAACACAAGCACAGCTTCAGGACTGTCAGCAGGCTCGGCCACTGGGACACAGGAATAGCAGTGCTCCATATCAACAACACAACAAACAGCTGAAGGAATTTCAGAGGCCAGTGCAGGCCAGACAGTGTCTCCAGATGTCATGTTCAGTGCCTATGCCAATGCAAGGTATGCTGCCATACGAGGGCACAAATATGTCAATTGGGTAGTTAATCTTCAATGAAAAATTCTGTTCTAGCAGTGAAGTACTGGGACTCCATCAACACAGATGCACAAATGAAAAAACATGTAACTCCATGAAAGCATCCCAAAACACCCCTTAGGAGCCCTGCATCTCATTCATCAAATACGTACATATTAAATTACTTTCAAAATACTACTACTTTTGATAAAATTAAATAGTTATCACACAAATAATTAATAATCCTAATGACTTTCATGCCAGATAGAATGAAGACAACTTTTAACAAGTCTGGATTTATGTAATGTAAACAAGATATAGAACACATTGTCTGACTTCTATATACATCAGCATCTACATCATAGAAATTTCACTGCAGTTTGATGGCCTAAGTAAATATACACTAAAATTTTACTTAAGGCTTACAGATGTTTCTGGTTTGGAAATATTTGGCAAAGGGGAATAAAGCAGCATTTAAGGCTGACTAACGTAACTTCTTTGCTCTTTTCCCCAACAAAACAAAGGTTAAAATTTGAAGTCTGCCCTGTTTCCTAAAGACATTCTAAATTCCTAGAAACACTCAGAACAGAAAAACAAACCACTTTGGCCTCAAAGCACTTTGTAATTATAACAACATGATCAAGGAAGAAAAGGTTTCCTGACATCCACAGTATCCTGTCAAATATATTTAACCCCTGAATGAGATGAAAAGAAGCAAAAGATGAAGAGGATCCAAAGACTCAGCAATATGCTCCTCCTTCCAGGCCCACACACAGAGACTCTGCCATGGCCATGCAGAGCACCCCTGGCACCAGGAGACTGCTGGAGAAGGTAACTGTGGGATTCTGTAAATGCAGCTGGTCATGGACCCTTTCCACAGTTACAAAGGCAGTATTTATCTCCCTGCTCACACATTTCACACCTTCCTTCATCAGTCAGTGTCACTTAACAGCCATCAAACCAGAACCAGACCTTGTATGAAACTGAAACTCCTAAACTCAGCACATCCAAACTACAGGCAGTGACAAGTATCACCCCACTGTGACTCAGGGCATCTAAACCCAGAGGTGGTGCAAGGATGATTCAGCATCCCTTGGGTCACTTTAGATCCATGCCATAGAGCTAGGACATATACTTAAGAACACATGCAAAAAGATCATGTCTAGGTAAAATGAAATATCTGCATCCAAACCACCCTCTAACATTAGTTGCTCTTCCATCTGAGCTGGTTACACTTTTACTTGACACAAGAGAGATAAAAACAGAAATCAAACACATCTGCCCAGGTTCAGAAGCTTTCCAGGTCTAAATTCTTCCCCATGTTCAAATGAGTGAATCCACATGCTACTGCCTACTGAACATAAGAGATAGCCAGGAGCATAGCATTTCAAATCACTATTTCCCACTGACTGCCAGCAGCACTACTGAATATAAATACCTTATCCTTCAGGAATGCTATTCAGCAATGAATGCAACAGTATTTTTGTGCTTTTTCTTACATACAGCCCCTTCCTTCCCCCAGTTTTGCATGCTATGGGCTTCTTTTGCACAACCAAATAAAAAGCAGAATTTCAATTATTTATCATCTGGGAGACTACGGCACTATAGCTCATTACACAGGATATTGCATGTACGATACTTGGCACTTGGTACAGACTCACTTACAGGATCATTCACTGTTTCAGAAAACAAAGGTGGTTGCTCTGGAAAACAACACAGGATGAGCTCGACTAACACCAAGACAAAGGCGATGCAGAAGGTGACAAAACGAAATGCATCCTCATCAGCACCCTACAAAGGAAGGCAATATTCCAATTAGAAGGCCTGAAGAATTTATTTTAAGTAACATGTTATGATTAAACAGAAAACAGCTCCTTACTGCAAATTCTGCAAACTAAGTGCTACACTACTCACCCCCATGCAAATTAAAGTCAATGTCTATTTTGGTAAAGGGAAGGTAATGAGAGAGGAGAGGATGTGAAAGATACATTTATTTTTATTCATTCACATTTATTCAGTCACTACCATAAAAATACAAGCATGAATTTCTTATGCAAAAAGTTCTCTTTCAAAGTTCTCTTTAACATGTGTGTGCCAACACAGCCCAAATTTGAAGTCAGTGCATTCCTTACAGGAGCAAGACATTTATGCACTGGGTAGCAAGGAGTATTGAAAGCAAATTTTTTAATTAGTAAGCATACAGAAGATAAGACTTAGAGGAACTGAATTTACATTATACTTTGTTCCACTGTGTGCAAAATTCAGACATTATTTCAGTTTTTTAGACTGGGACTGATGCATAACACATAAGCCACAGAAATCAAAGCACAGGGATAGATGGACACACACCCCCAAGTAAAATCCCATTCCCAACAGCTGAAGACAAAAGTTGGCTGAAAGTTCTCAAAATTGCCAATGCAGCTTAAAGGCTTCAAGAAATAAAAGTGATATGCCGTTTTCAGGCAGCTGCACAATTAGTCTGATATTTGAGGTGGCCTTACTACAGGGCAAATTGGCATAAAAATATTTCACTTTACACTTTCATTTTGTCGAAGCAGGTGAGAGACCACACCAACACGAACAAAGTGTTTCAGGAAATCCACCATCTAATCAACAGGAAGATGACGTAAACTCCCAGGCAGGGGAGTTTGATATCAAAGATTACACAGAATTTGAGTGTACTCGAGCAGACACATCCGCTTTCTCCAACAGCCACCCCAACTTTCTTGGCAACTGTGGCTACAGTTAAAATCACTATGAATTTCATGAGCATTTCAAAACAGAAGACATTAATTCTTGCTTCTTTTGCTGTTACAACTCAAGGAAAAAAGGTACACTAAATGAATCATTAACTGATTAGACTGGCATAATTACCAAGTAACTACTCTATCACTGCAGCATTTGGGATTATATTCAACTGAATGAGGCTAAAAATCACTTACCGTATTTAAGGCATGTTTTATTTTGGATATTAAAAGCACTGTGGCACATAACAATGAGATGAACCAGAAAATCGTCATTACACCTGAAGACTGGACTCCTTTTATTCTCTCATACTGTATTAAAAATGTGGCCAGCAACTGTAGACAAATAAGAAAAACATATTCACAAACCTTAAGTTTTACTGCATGTTATGCACATGTAAAAGGTACTGTGCTAAAGTCTGCTTATCTAACATTTCTAATCCCGTATCTCCCAGACCCTCTAAACCCCTGAAATTTTAAGTGTAATTCAAAAATACATTTAAATAGGAAATTCTCTGTATCAGTAAAGATAAGGAGTGGACAACAAAGGGAAAAGGAATTTGCATTACATAGAAATAAACAATCACATACACAAGTGCTGTCAAAAGCTGCCAACCTTTACTTCTTTATTTTTCTCATTCTATACCACAAATCAACATGGAATTAGAGCATTTCCTCACCAGTTCTTTTTAAAATAAATAGACTTCTTTTCATACAAGCCACAACACCAAACAATACCAACCAAGTATTAGTCTATTTCTGCATTTTGAGTGTTTTCAGAGTCCTTTAGGAAGCTGTTACATCTCACTTGTCTACTGCAACATGCATTTTCAATCAGCCTGACAAAAGCCTGACAGCTGCATTATTAAATAACCACAAACTACTTAACAGCTCCTGCATGTGTCAGTATGTTTGAGGGCTGTTTGGGGTTTTCGTTTGGTTGTTGTTGGGGTTGTGGTGTCCCCTTGAGCATCATTGTTTAGTCACTACAAATCCAACTCTGTGATAAACCTAAGGCAACTGACAGCAAATGAATAGCAAGGCATCTTCCTTGAAATGCAGGTTGCAGGGACACTGGTGGGAAAGCAGACAACCCCAGCATAGCTACTTTAAAGGAGGTAGATGGGGACACCTGTGGGATTTGTGGCTTTCAAGACTTTCAACTATGTCATCAAGTGTAACAAAAATAACACACACTAAAGAATGTTATATGAGAGTTTGTAGTAAGATACTTCAACAATCTTCCCCCAAGTTCAGTGCTTTGTGTTATCTAGGTTGAATCAGCTCTCTTGAGTTGACACCTCTACCCCATGCCTGAGCCAAACTATTAAATGGATGCTAGCTCAGGCCCACCAAAATAAGACAACTGAAACTGCCTTGTGTGTAACACACTGAGCACAGACAGGTTAGAGTCTGTCTCTTCTCAATTTTTATTAAAAGCAAGCAGGTATTTCAGAGTCAATATTGCACAGCTCAACTACAGAATAAGCCTGTGTATAAAGACTGCAGCTTAAAGGATTACAGCACTGTGACTAATATCAAGATAGTGTTATTGTTTAAAGCTTTGCATGGACAATGGCCATGCAGAAGAACTTACCATTGTTATACCCAATACTGTAGGGCTAACGAGAAAAAATGGAGCTCGAAAAATATTTTGACTTCTTTCCCAGAAAGAGTAGAAAAGGTCTGCCCAGCAGACTATCCACAGTATTAAGCCCAAAGCCTGCAACAAAATAAGTGTCTTTAATACATCAATTCACAAAGATAATGCAGCACAATATATAGATGAACACTGGATGTTATGTGTTAGCAGGAGTCATTATCAGATCATATCATTTGGGCAATTCTACCACATGCACAAAAGAAAAGCAATTTGGCTTTAATTATTGAATTCCTACTAGAAGAAAAAAGTTTACTGATCTTTAATACTATATGTAATTCAGTCTATTATGAAAGCTGGTCAATCTCACTCCTGAATAACAGATTGCAGAGACAAAAACTTCCCCAATACACCATGTTATTATATCCCTTCTTAAAACTTTGCACTTACTCTACAGGGAAGAAAAAAATCAAAAACATTAAGTACCTATTTCACAATAGAAGTGGAATAGAACACCTGTAGTAGCTCTAGAAATGTATGCTATGTAACTTAAGAAGCTGACAGGATAATAAACTCTTTTTATGATAGAAATAAGGGCCTTGAGATTGAGTTGCCTTAAATTAGTCTTCTCCAACTGCTCTTTAAAAGGATTTGCATGTTTGTTGCTATGCCAGGGTAAATTTCAGAGAGCCTGATAAAAGGGCAATTGAAACAGGAAAGGCTGGGAAATCAAACACAAGCAGAACAAATAAGTTATAACTAAAGTGTGCACACAGGTCAAGAGTCCTGATTTCAGAGTCACGTACCGTTTTGGCTTTGTTAAGGTTTGACACTTGGATGTACCCCCTGTCATGACGGCGAAGGTACAGGAAGTACACTGGGAAGCAGAGCCACAGGTAAATGCAAGGAATCCAGACCAGGACTGTGTTCTGAAAGCATGGGGTGAAGTCTGGATCTTCTGTGTGCCATGTCAGATTCCAATCCTGGGGAAAGAAAACAGGCTAAGTTACAGAAAAAGTCAATGCTGAACTTCAGTATTTGAAAATCAGAAATAGGGGCTCAGAATAAAAAATCCACAAGGCACAGAACCAAGTAAAAGGCTCACCCCTGCAGCTCATTTCCTACTCAACAAGAAGAGAAGGTAAACTGACATAATGCATGTTTTCCTACTTCTCTCAACACAGTTTCAAACCCAAGATAAATCACCGTACAATCAAATCAAAACTGATGCTCACAGTAATAAAAATGTGACCATTTTAATTACTGGCACGAGGACTATTCACAATGACAGACTGTTTAGTAGTAACATGAGCTTTCATACCATATTTACGATTGCTCCGCATTAGGAAAATCTCTTGCAGCAAATTTTACCTTTAAGTCACTGACCTTGCTGAAAAATTATGACATGCAACACTTTCTCTCAAGTGCTGTAGATTTTTGACTCTCCAACAGAATAATGCAACGCACAATATTGCAGCAGTAGATTTGGCAATATTCAACAGCCAAAGCATTGCTCCCAGGCTTCTGTTTAAAAGTCACTAAGCCAAGAGCAGCAGTGTCCAAAGCAGCAAGCCCAAAGGTTTGCTTACTATAGTGTTAACTTTTCAGCAGCAAAGCATTTTTTCAGACACTTGCACTGCTTACACTACACAAAACACCAGTACCACTACTGGGACATAACATCAGTAATCCTACTCCTTTATAAAAGCCTGAGCTAGTCACTGAAACAGGTGCCATTATCCACATTTTATAGATGAGGAAGCAGAACCAAAAGGAGCTGTAGTGCCTGTCCCCTCTACTCCAACATCAAAGCCAAAAGCAGATCCCACTGTCCAGAATCACTACACTTTGATCTTTGTCCCCATGTTCCACTGAATAAACAGCTTCAAACACAATTACAAAAAGAACATAGATCTAAAGAGAAATGGAAGATACATTTTCCTTCCCCATTTCCTTCAATTTCTATCAGAATCTAGGACTTGATACAACAGGCAGCATACTCAGGACACTCAGTTGTTATCTTTCTCCTCTAATTCCACAGCACTCTAAAAATTCTTCTCACTTCATATCATTTTTAATTTTTCATTTTTAGAAAGTCTCTGAGCTTACTACAGCCAGTCCAAGGGAATTAACACTGGTAGAACATAGGAATGCCCAGTTATGTTTGACTGTGTCTGCGTAGGGATCACAAGTTGTTCGTGACAAGGCAGTGGCTGTGAGACACTGCGGGCAAGCCACACGCTTATAAAGTTTCCTGACTGCACAACTCATCAGAAATTTCAGCTGAGTCATCCTTACATTTAGCCACCACACAAATGTTTTTGGCTTTCTAAGTCTCAGCTGCTCTACTCCAGCACAACAGCCAAGAAAAGTCTCATGACTCTGCAGAACAGTTTACAATTCACAAATTAAGACAGTTATAAGATTATACAAGTAAATCAACAGGATGTAATCAGCTTTACAGGAAACAAACAAAAGCATTGACATATTTTTATTGAGTAAACTTTGGAGAACTACACACTGTTTAGAAAGTTGTTAACTTCTTTTTCAGTGTTTGTAAATGCTTGCTATAAAATGAATCTGGCAAATACCGGAAGAGTCAGGGCAGGTAATGCAAGTCACTGCCACGTGGCAGAATAAAAGCAAGAAGTGCTGTATGCATGACTGCTGTGCATACTGGCTGGAGGATATTCTAAAAACATGTGCAACCTTTCATTTGACTTTCATATTTCCGAGTTATCTGGAGGTGTTTTGTTTCTGCATAAAAGGCAAGAGCGTACGATGCAATGGTACTTCAGAGTTCAGAACAGAAAGATGGAACAAATGGGCAATTTTGGGCAAGACTACTGCTAGAATTTAACAGCAACGTCAGTTCTTTCATACGTTTCCAGGATTTCATCCAGAGGCTGTTGCTATCAAGTAGGAGCATGCTTAGCTTTAAAAACACTTCTCTGTACAAAAGAAATGGCAACACATAGGTGAGATGCAGAAGCCCCTTCCATTTTACATTCATTCCAGGTGGCAAAAGGCAAGGAATGTAGGAAGAGAGACACAGCAGTATTTTCCTGCTATTTTCCCAGGTGCAACTCCCTGAGGCTGTGTCCACACAAGGCAGTAGCACAGACAGGAAGATCTGCACATCCCATCCTTGCTGCTGAGCACGCAGTGTCCTCACAGAGCCCTTCCACCCAGGTCCACACCGCACACTGACCAGCAGCCACTGGAGGTTCCCAGTTAACTCCAGTCCAAAAGGCACTGGGGCCACTGGAGTGACACACCAAGCAGGCAGGGACTGTCTGTAGGACACAGCAGCAGCAGGCTCTCAGTCTGAACTGAGCTGTGATAACTCTCAGTGGATAAAGTCAAGAGGAACTCAATCCATTACAAAAGGCAGACATACCCTAAGTTCTGCATGGAGGACACCGTAGCTTTAGGAGATTCCACTGCAGCTGGAAAACATGTCACTTTCATCATGAAACCAGCATGCACTTACATTTAAATTACAGGTTCAGTTACACAAGTCTAAACTAGTTCTGTCAGCGGAAAGTACATGCTTCTCCTTTGCTTTATATAAACCTAGTTTCAGTTTTGGTTTTTTTCCATCACACACAAAATGCAGAAACACTCACTAAAGCAAACCTTTGTATTTAACAGACATTAATTAGCAAATTAATTACATTTTTTCCGACTCAAGTTTTAGAAATACTGGTAAAGCAAGTCCTACTGAAACACGAAGTTATTCCATTTTTCTCAGCTCCAAGACTAACAATTTTCACTCTGACTGAACAGTTAACTCTCCTACTTTGCAAAGTCACATCAAATGACAGAGATACAACTACTGAAAGCCTACACAAACTAGCAGCCTCCTGCCATAAAGCAAGAGGAGGGAAAAAGTGGGTAAGGTCTATAGCTATTAGACTTTATAATCTGGAAGCAGCCTTTATTTTAAGTTGTCACTGCAGGAACCCACTGGAGAAGAATCAGTCTGATCCTTGTTCCTTTTTTGGTACATGCTGGGAGAGAAGAGATACACTGTTGGCTTAGCTTTAGAGTAGTCCAGAAGAACCGTATCTCATATGTTAAATAGTTTCAGATTGGTTTTTCTTTTCAAAAATTCCTTAACAATTTTCAAATTTCCCAGAATAGCAGAGGGGTATTTTTAACTTTACCTGACCTATTTCTCAGTTCTCATTTCTATCACCAGGACTATAGCTCAAAAATACCAGTCCACAGTTTTAGTGCCCCATAGCATGTTTTCTCTCATGGCACAAAAAAGCTTCCTATCACATCTGAAATGAAACCCTCTGTCTACAAGAGGGGCACAAAAAATGCTTGGCATTCCCCAGAATCAAGTGGATCCTTTCACAGGTAAAGCACTTGCTTAACAGTGCATAAAACCTAGGAAAATTAAGAACTATACTAATTCCTGTCTAAAATTTCAGGAACAGGCAAGATAAAAACATTGGCAGTAGAACTGTAAGACAAAGTTGCAACACAAAAGGCCAGTTATTCTGCCTTTGCTGAGGGAAGACAGAACAAGGACAGTTGCATGCCTCCAGTATGGCTAATCTGAGGAATATCAGTATTTGATGCTGGCTGCCTCTCTCCTGGCAGCCAGGAAAGGCAGTCAAGTGAGCAGCCAGGGGCTGCTTGTTCTCACATCAATAATCCCACTTGACCCACAGCACATTTTAAAATTCTCACTGGCAGAAAAGGAGAGACCCAAATTGCTCAGTTTCACACCTGCTGTGTACAAGTGTGCTAGAGATGCAGGCTGCCAGCCACACTGTTAAATCCACCTGCATGAACCAAATTGTGACTGAAAAGTGACTTAAAACATTACCACACACCTATGTAAAAAATGAAATACAAAACCACACTGGAATCGTAACATCATGGTCAGCACTTACTCCTTCAAATGGAGTTTGACACTGACATTGTGTACTCACTACTTCAACATCACCTACTGAAGAAACCTTGTAATACCAAGATAAAGCTTCTCAATCTCATCTCCCCAACAGTAAAAAGCTTTCTGCTTAATGCAATGTTTACATTGCGTTGAGTGAAAGTAATTAGCTCTCTCAGGCACTAACACTGTAATTGCAGCTGACAACTTTCATTATAATAGTATCATCACTTTCCCACTGAAATAGGAAGTCTTACAATCTGCCAGCTCTAGATAGAGGATTGAAAAATTTCACAGTATAGCATCTACAAACCCATGAGCTGACTGGACCACTCTCTCTCAGTGTAGCCTAAGAGCCAGTGGCCTCATGGCATCTATCTAGGACAGCAAATTTCCTGCCTCTCCCCAGATAGGAGATTTGGCAGATCTGGCTGAGCCTGCATCTTCAGAGGAGCTGCATCAGTGCACAGCAGGCAGGGGGGTAAGGGGAGTGCAGAACAGGACCTCTCACTTTAAGGCTGACCTTGCTTTAAAAAAGTCCCTGATACCTGATATGGCATCTTTGTTCTGCCATTCACATTTTTGAGTCAGAGCATGAAACCCTGAGGCTCACCATTTCTCTAAGAGCATATTTAGAATGGAGCTTAAACAGGTACAATCATGGCACAACCTTCACCAGCATCACATCTGCTCTGCTGTGCTTCCTGTTCAGGCTACATCACAGGGAGTGACAAGTTGATAAGACAAGCAACAGATATTTGTACAAGAAAAGTACTCCAGAACCCCTACAAAAAGCAGCAGAAACACCCACACCTGCAGCTCTCCTGTCTCCTCAGCAATATTCAGAGAAACAAGCAGTAGACAGTAACAAAATCCCTAAAAGTGATGAACAAGGCACAAAATGAGGCTTATGGCATTCAAATAACCATCACAAACTTCCTATTTACATGTTTATAAGTCCTGTGAAAATACTATACCTATCATACTGAAATTATTTTGAAAAAAAGTACTACTTGCATTAAAGGATCCACTGGCTCTAGAATCAAGACCAGATGAAGTAGCACAATATACATGGACAAATCTAACTTTTCACCTTAGCTGGCATTTATTTCCTCTTGCTTTTTTCCTTAATAAACAGGAAGTCACCCAAAACGCACAGACCTCTCCTGTGACACAATGTAGTTGTTTTCCCTGCAGCTGAGGTTAGTGCACAAAATACAAGTAAAATGGTACCTTTGTGATGGTGCACACACTGACCTCATGCTGTATTTATAGAAAACTTTCAGTACACTGCCAATTCCTTTGAAGTCTGTACTAACTACATGAAATTAATGGTTTACTGTAGCATCTAATGGTGTACTCTGCAAAACAGGAGGCAGAAGATTTTACAGTAATACTTTTCTAACAGCTTTTTCATATGCCTGATGAAAGAAAGGCAGCAGTGATTTTTTTTATTTTTGGAACACACAAACCAAGGATTCTACTAAAAAGTAAAAGCCATGCAACCAAATGCTTGATCTCATTCCCAGATCTCCACAGACACAAGAAACTACTTCTTCTGGGAGAAATTATGGAATTATCTCCTGCACAGAACTATACCAGTTACCACAGGCAATGGAACAAATGAACAGTGTGAGCCTGACTGCCAGTTTGGGAAGAGACCTCAGCACTTCCCTTCGTGGGCTCATGTGAGGATAGGTGCTCAAATCCCCACAAAGCTCTCAGACCTTTCTTGAGGCCAGTAACAGCTCCATTTGATCAGTAAGTACCTGCCTTTTTGTTATTCTACTGTGACAAAGGTGAAATTAGAAATATTAATGGCAATTACCACATTGGGTTGTAAGAATTAGATTCACATCTCCAACTGTCATGGAGCTCACATTCATCCACAAAAAAAGCATAGTTTGGAATTTTATTTATTACTACAGGAGAACTAAATTCATCATACAATTTTGGATTTCTCACAAAACCATGAATGGAATAAAACTCTTGCTACTAAATATAAAGCTCATTGGTTAAAATGCTAGTAGGAGTTGGGGAAGGAAAGAACAAGTAATTGTTTAGCGGAAGTTCAAAAAAGACAGGTCCAAGAAAGGCTTTGACATGCAAGTCATGGGCCTGAATGAGGAGCCTTGAATCATTCATAAGCAAATCTTCTAGCCCAGCTTCCCAAAATATCACGTGCAGATTGAGATCTCAGAAAAAGGAAGACACCATGCCCTTCCTTCATTTTAAATTCTGAAATCTAAGCATTATTCTTAAAGTCTCCTAATGCTGTCAAAGACAAGATTGTTAGAGCAAGAGGCGGAAAAGTTACAAAAAATTATAATCACATAATAAACAAGGGTCCTGAATTTTTTTAATCATTTATATAAAGATTTAGGAGGAAAAAACCACCAGTGTTTCTAGTGACAAGAAAATGCCCTTAATTTCTCATAATGTTTTCTATTAGAAATGGTTTTAGCAACTTATAAGTGGTTTTAATGGTTTAAGTTCTCAACAGTAATTACTTACATAATGCAGATTTCACTTGTTAACACAGCTAAGAAAAAGCTTATAGGTTCCAATACCTGGTCCTGAATTTAAATCAGGTGTCTGTACCTCCTTGTCCCAAACCCACACATGAGTATTTCCTAATGTTTACAAAAAGGTGAGATCCTTTACTACAGAAAGCACTGCATCACGTGGAACTGTGTGTAAAATTCCAAGAAAAAAGCAAATTTTGCTTTTTCTTCCCCTTTAGCCTAAAATAAGAAGCAGGTGCTAACAAATTGCCAAAGAAAGGAGCACCTGCAGCTGTGGCATTTACAAGAGCTGAAGTTTGTAATTTAAGGAGCTAAAAGCCACCAAACTACTGCTATTTTTTGTGTGTGTCAGAGAAACATATAACAGATCATATTAGCACTTGCAAAATTAAAATTTAGCCTCTCTCTACAGACTCTGCATTTCCATACCCTGTTGTATCTGCAAATACCATGACAAAACATTTGGCCACTTGACAATAAAATGTTTACCACTCCTAGTTTCAGAACCTAAGGATGGTGTTTACCCTCCTGCAAAGTTTTTTACGGAAATCACTGTTACCTAAAAGGATACAAGAAAAAGATTCCTGCTCTCATCTCCTTCTTGCACCAAAAACAGGGCTTCTGCTTAATAATGCAACAGTCTGTACCTTGAATCACTGAGAAGTTTGAACACACCTGGATAATAATCTTACCAAGGGACTAAGGTAACAGCTTAAGTTGGGATAAACTGTATCTGAAGCTACCACAGAAGCAAACAGTGAGAAAACAGTAATGCAAGGAATTCTGACTCTATTAAAAGTAAGCAAAAGGTCAGCCAGTACCCGGCAGTAGGCTTTTTAGAGAAGTGACCCAGAGTGACTTCAGCCAACCCAGGCTGACCTTCACTTGGTCCCAGTATAGCACAGAGTGTCAATGTAAACTGCATTGTAATTGCATGAAACAGCACAAGTTATTATGGCATTTTGCTGTATTTTTTCCCTCATTTAACTTTTCTGAGCAACTCTGAATTGCCAGCTGTAGAATGATAGGTCATTTGTTCAGAAAAGCCCCACCAACAACAGATTATCAGGCTTAATTTCCCTGTATTTCCCTTAAATTGATCTATTCCGGATCAAGGGAAAACAGTTTCATTTCTAAGTTTAATTTTTCTATGCACATTTAGACCCTTGTTCATAAACGGAAGAAAGCTGACAAGTAAGCCTCTGACTTTCATTGCTAAAAAACACAACAGCCAAGGAATGAGAATCAAGCAATCTGCTGTTAATTACAATAAAGCCCCATTTTGTGTAAAAGTTTCCTTGTTTATCACGCTGCTACTCCTCTGTTCCAAATTCTGTGCACATATGACCTTCCTGTGGCAGCAAATATAAGCAGTTTCCTGATCTGCACACTCTTTAGCAGCGACTAAACACAACTTTTATCAAGCTCATCCAGTACCCTCCCACAGCACCTCCAAGTCCCTCCCTAGCTTTGCCACAAATACACTGAAAAAGCACTAAAGGCATATCTTACAGTGCAAAAAGCTGCAGGGTTCCAAGAGACGTGCCAATTTGCTGCCTATCTGATGTGTGACAGCATAAGCCACAGATCTTCAGAACACGAAATTGCTCCTTACATAAGAAGACTGGTTTTCTTCAGAAGTCTGTTTCAGTAAAACTACCGGTGTCCTCATAAACAATACAAGCACAGCAGCTGTTTGTGTCACACAGTATCACTTTGCAAATGTCAGTTAGAAATTGCAATGCATTAAAGAATATTAATACATTTTTTCCTTAATAAAATTCTATCAAGCTACATTACAGATCTCTCCCACTACAATGTCACCCAAATACAAAATATAACATCTTCAGACAAACACTAACAAAATGCATTTATTTATGCAGACAAACATGCCTGAAAGCCTCAGACAGAACTCTTTACACAATGCAAAGGAAGTAAAGCCCAATCCCTCCAAGTTGGTCCCTAGATTTTGTGTGCAAGGCTCTGCCTCACCTTCACTCATCCAGTCTGCTTTTCTCCTGTAGTTTGTTTTCACACGAAGAAGTGCTAAACCTAGAACAGCGTGTGGATACCGCTTCTTTACTAACAGTGACGAGGCTTCACAAATGCTTTCTGAACAAACAGGGAAGAAGTAGGCCAGGGTTTACACAGCCAGAGATACAGCTTAAATCATTACAGGAGTCTACTTCTCAAAACAAAACAGAGAAGCTGAAAACTTGCTTTTCTCCTAGAAGTGAATGCAATTACTTGCTTTTAGTCATTTCTCAACAACAAAAAGTGGGACTAGAAAACTGTGGGAAAAAATTCTGCAAAATTCCCACTGAAATAAAGAACTGCTATCTAAATTGACTTTAAAAAACACAGTGTCTGCCTGTGAACTACATGATAGGAACTTCTAGAAACATAAACCATTTATCTCACATTCCCTTAAGTATAAGCAAGAACCTCAAAAGTTTCAGATGCATATTTCCCACTTCTTTTTCATAAAAGCCCTATTGAGAGCTCTGAAATCTCAAAGTGGCACATAAACTGTTAACCTCTTCCTTTAGCAACTTTAAACATGAAAAGACTTCTCTAAACATCATACTGCAGAATTTACAAGCTCTGAAGAAACTTGAAAGCAAGATTTTATTAAAAGAAAAACCAGCAGATTATTTCAAAATGCACACAGACTGAGACCATCAACTGTGCAAATGCAGATACCTCCAGACAGCCAGGTCAGGAGGCCAAAGTGTACAGTGAGTTCTACACCTGCTGTGACACTTATCCTGCTTACCTGGAGCCACAGTGTTCCTCACCCTGCTTCACCTCTGGGTGTTTGTGTGCTGGTACTGAAACAAGGTAGAATGCACTTGGCAGTGATACTCTAGCCAAAGCTATCTCAGTGTGTCAGGTCACAACAAAGTTTTACAGTTTGAACAGGCCCTTAAATTCACTGAACTGGAATGCAAGTAGTGCAAAACGTTACCCCAAGTCCACTACAGTTTTTCAAGCTTTTATTGTCATCAACAGCTATCAGTAAATAGTAACTTCATCTTGCACAGCTGTACCTTTTTTTATATTATGGATTGAATATTCATTCCAAGACACTCAGTGATGCTAGAGCAAGCAAGGGTTAACAGTACTTGTCTAAAAAGGGAGTCTGGTTCAAAGGAAGTAAGATGCATTAAAGTCGTATAAAAGAACTACATGCAGTAAAATTTGATTGCAGTGAAATTAATACACTGAGAAGGGGCACAGAGATAGGTTAGACATTGAGAAAGAAAAAAAATAATGGACTGAAGAAGATGGCAATCTTCCTTGGGTTCCTGACCTTTCAGAGTAAGTATTAAATAAAACCAATCTGTTTAATTCTCAGACAAGAACTTTCAACAATAACATTCCTTGGGTGTGCAAACAAGAAAAATCCTGGCCAGCAAAGCCTAAGAAGATTAGCATTCAGTTTTAAGGGTCCATTAGGAACTTTCAGCCACAGTCTCCCCCCAATCTAAAACGGAGTTGTCCACAATTCAGGATCACCTCTAACAGATAACACATCATCTCCTTGAAGCTGAGTTTGCCAGAAAACCCTCTGCTCCACTAGCAAGGCTTCAGGACCAACCAAAATAGCTGATGCAGCCACCACAAGCATGCAGTACACATGCCACTGTGTATCCAGCTATCACCCAGCTCTGAGAAGCACAAGAGTGCACTCCAGAAGCCAGGAAGAACAGCAGCCCAACCACAGGGCATATCTAAAAGCCCTGTAAAAACTGTATATACACAGACAACTTCTGAAAATCCACTACAACTTCAGTTTTAAATAGCAGCAGAAATGGAAATAACAGAAAAAGCAGCAGCCAGAGAACCCATAAGCACCAGAAGTGGCATTTCTACTCTCTCCTACGGGGAATGATGCAACAATAAAGTGGAAACAGAGTGTTATTTATGAAGACAAGTTCAGCATGAAGGAAGATTTTTCCAGGCACATCTAACCCCCACACAAATGCACAATTGTTCTTCTGCAGGATCAGAAGAACCCAGAAATCAAACAACCACACCCATAGGATCTTTAGCCGGAAGAAATGAAAGGCAGAGTCCATGTAATAAGGAGAAGGATGACAAATCCCAAAACACTGGGAATCAATGCAACTAGTGGAAAAAAATGTATGGAATAGTTTTTACAAAAATACCAGAAATGGCTGTGATACACATTGGAACAGCTCTCCTAATAAAAGAATCTGCTATCATAAATTCTATATAAACTAGCTGCTTCCAACATCCTAAGTGTAGTTCTGGTGTCCACCTGATGTTACAATTCCACAGCTCAAAGAATGAGCTGGGAGCTCTTTTGCACAATCCTACTACTCTCTCAAGTCAGTTTTTCCATAAACTCATTGTGAAACACGTATTCTCTTAAGTCCTTCAAATGAAAAGTCTCATTCTTAGGGAAGAGAGAAAAATACATATATGACAACTCCTAATTTAGCCAGTTCTGAAAAACATGAGAAACAGCAGAAAAGACATATTAGTATAAGCAATACAAAAGCAAGTTAGCAGAGTCACTTTTGATCAGCTGGAAAAAACTCATTGTCTTAGTCTTGATGATTTTAAAAATACCTGCTCAGTAATATCCTAATGGTTCTTGAGACAAATAGTACAATGGTATTTACTGAGACATCTGATTCTACTCTATTTTTTAACTAGTAAGGCAGCTCATTAGCTCAAAACTACTTGGCAAACATCTGATGAACACACAAGTAGTTCTTTCCCCTATGTTGCCACATTTTTTTCCTAACTTCCAGGTCTTCCCTTCCTCCACACAACCTCCTTCCAGAGACAACCAGTTTGCTCCTGAGATGTATTTTCACTCCGGTCCTGCTCTCGCAGGTGCCTCGCCGCTGCCAGCACCCGCGTGCCCCCGCACAGGACCCCGTGTCTCAGCTGAGCGAGATCCCATCGCAACGTCCCCATACCGCTCACCTGTGCACAGCTGGCTTCCAGCTCACGCACAACACCTGCACTCATCACGCTTCGTTAAGGAAGAGCGAGATTACCGCTGTACCAACACGCGATAAAGCTGCAGAAAGCGCGTCTGTGGCCTCCTTGAGAGCGGCCACCGCTCTCGTGTGGCGGCAGACACCGTTATTGTTGTTACCCGCACGACCCCGAGTAACGCGGCCGAACGCGTGGGCAGAGCCCTGCCCCAGCCACTCGGGAGCTCGTTCTCGGTCTCCCGGGCAGGCATCCCTCGCCAATTCCCCCCTCCAAGTATCTCCCTGCCCGAAACACCGCGTACGAGGCGCTCCGGCACCCGCCCTGCGACCCGGCCGTGGGGACATCGTGCCCAGGCGGAGACCACGAGCCGCCGGCACGGCACGGCCCGGCCCCTCTGCCGGCCGGCGGCCGCTCCGCGCCGGTGCTCACGTCCCGCACGGCCGGGGGGTACCGCAATCCCCGCGCTCTGCCCGGGGCAGTGTCGACATCGCAGGCTCCCGCACCCCCGCTGCCGGGCGCAGAACCCCG
>VZTZ01021380.1:1240494-1400829 GCA_013400955.1 Drymodes brunneopygia | reverse complement strand
GGCGGGGCGGGGGCGGCCGCTCAGCGCCGCGTGCGGGTACCGGGGTGCGCCCCGCAACGCCGGGGTGAGCGCGTCCCGCGGGCCACCAACGCCTCTGCACCGGGGCAGACGGGGGGCCCAGGAGCCTCGGCCGGAGCCCGACACGTGCCTTTGTTCAACGCAGAAATGCCCCGCGCCCCCGGCAGCGTACCCGGGGCGGCATCGCTGCTCCCGGAGCACCGCAGCCGCGCCCGCCTTCCCGGGTCAGCTGCCCCAGCAGCCCTGCAGGGCCCTGCGCCTCCCACCCGCACCGCACCTGCCCGCCGGGCTGGACTGGAGCCGGCGGTGGGCATGACGGCACCTCCCTCCCCATGGCAGTGCTCTGGCCCCTGGGCACGGGGTCCCCATGTAGCTCCGAGGAGAGGTACCGCAGTGCCCCGCTGGCAGCCGGGCCCCGCGGGACTGAGCCAAGGCAATGTCCTCGGCGAAGGCCCCAGGGAAAGCCTAAGCTCACCTTCAAATAGCTCACTTTTCAGCGCGAACCAGTTGTACTGGTTTCAATGCCCTAAACTAGTTCAAGTTGACTAGCATGAGCAGAACCAAAACAACTTCATCCGCAACCAGGTTTGCATCAAAATATGTAGTAGTTGAGCTAACTGCACAGCCCTGTGGTTGCATTGGGTTTGTCTCACGGTGCACTCTTCACATCCTATTTAAAATGCACCAGTTAAATCCACAGTCAGCTTGCCTGACTACTGTACCAGAATAGACCAGATGGAGTATGGTGGTACATATGTAGGAATGGCATCCCATGCTGCAGGAAATAGCAGGGTGGTTACATACAACTCTGTAGTAACATCTGAAATCTTTAATCACACAAACCTCAATTTTAAATGCTCTTGTCCTTCCAGGGCAATTATGGTAACAGAGAAAGCTGTTAAAAAGAGACAGGTCTCATTTGTCTAACGTGTAACTCGAAAGCAGGCATCACACATACAAAAAAATATATCACATACTGCTTCTTTCCTCACCTACGCTTTCAGAGCTGCAGTTTCAGAGCCGTGCTGGTGGTGGCCAGATTGTCCATCCGACTGCAGTATTTCTGGTCTGTCCCCCCAGATCCCACATTCTCAGGGTGCCAGGTCAAAGAGCAGCAGCAGTTGAGTCCAGCCCAACTCAGCTCACATCTGCATTGATGAATGGAGCAGCATCATCACAGAAAGATCAAACCACACACATCGGGTGTCAGAAGTTCTACGAGTTTGTCAGTTTAACCAATACCTTAATTCATACCATGTTAAAATCTTTATAGTCTTGCAAGAGAACAGCTAAATGCTCAAGTATGATTCCCTTTATTCTTATATGCAAATACAGTAAATAAGCATGAAGTGAGGACTGTCTAGAAAGATACATTTTTACCCCCGTTTTTCTCAAGATATTACTGTAAGCTAAAAGACTAACAAAATTTAAGTTGCACTTTCCAAATACTTTTCTTTCAGCCTCAGACTGTCCCAATGTCACCAACTGTCATGCTCCATGTTGATGTTTCTCTTCAAATAATGATTCTTGGATTTCCACCTCAAACTAGCTCACTTCCAATTAATTCTATTTCCCTGTAAACCGAAGCACAGTCAAAATACAGAGTAAATAATTAATGTGAGAGGAAGCAGAAGAGTTCAGAAGAAAAATATAACCGATTCAAAATATTTATTGTGGAGGAGAAAAACCAGAGCTGGCACAAGGCCAAACTTGCAGAGCTACAGAACCAAGGTCTCAGAGTACCAGAAAGTCACTGAACATGGATTTCACAAGCCATTGTTGTAACAGCATCTTTTAAAACACAGATTAACACAAGAAATAGAAACTGAACTATTGTTTAAAAGGGGGATTCCCTTGCAAGCAGAAAAAAGAACCACCCAAATTCTAGATGAACTTTTTTTGTAGGATACAAATTGAAGCAAGACATGAAATACAGTGTGGAGAATTGCAAAAACTTATCAACGGGAAATCAGGTGTGATAGAAGAATGACTCACAACGAAATGGAGAAGTTTGGAAGGATGCCGATAAACATGTTTAGACTCTGAAAATACCGTAACATTAAACATAAGCAGCTGTTTGTCCCCAGAGTCACCCTGCGGATCCGGGCAGCGGGCTCAGGGTGGCCAGGGGCATGCACTGCCCTGGCTCACTGACAGCAACTGCTGGGCTGAGGAAACACATTGACTTCACCATCACTTCTGCTCTTCCTCAATTTTATTTATTGACTTCTACCAGAGATGCTTTCGAAGATTGTCATATAAATATTTGCTTCGAGAGGAAATGTAAAAAACAAACAAAACAAACCAAAACAATCCTAACAAGCTCCCCAACCCCCACGCTTAAGTCTTGACATAAGGCTTTACAGCCTAAGACGACTCACATTTTCCTTCAAGCCCCAGCAGGCTGCTCCATCTAGACCATAGCAAATCCAGTTTGTTCACCCACACCGGCTCCATTTCCTTTGGGAAATACTTAATGCATTGACAAAATAAACACTCTTGACTCATCCCAGCAACACGGAGCACACACACGAGGCTCTAGACACGCCACAGATCCTCAGGCTTGCAAAACACCCCGTATAGAGTTACATTTTGGCAGGTCTTTTTCGTTATAAGCTCATCTTTNGCTCCCGCCCGGCCCCGCCGTGTCCCCTCAGAGAGCTCCCTCCCGGTCCCGCCGTGTCCTCTCAGACAGCTCCCTCCCGGCCCCGCGGTGTCCTCTCAGAGAGCTCCCGCCCGGCCCCGCCGTGTCCCCTCAGGGAGCTCTCGCCGCACGGCCCCGCGATGTCCCCTCAGGCCGCTCCCTCCCGGCCCCGCCGTGTCCCCTCAGGCCGCTCCCTCCCGCCCCCGCGCTGTTCCCTCAGGGCGCTCCCGCCCGGCCGCGCCTGCGCAGTGCTCGCGCGGCGCCATCCGGGTCCTGGCGCGGCCATGGCGACGGTGGCGGAGCTCAAAGCAGGTCGGGCCGGGGCCGGGGGTGTTTCGGGCCGCCGGGAGGGCGATCTGCGGCCCCCCGGATGGGTCTCAGAGCTGCCGCGGGCGCTAATAGGGGCCGCCGTCCCTCAGCGCTGCCCCAGTCATGTACCGTGGGCTGTATTTCAGTGTACATCAGTATTAAACACATGTCGGTGCAGTAACATCCTACTTCTTAAATTGCCAGAACGTATGCTTGTGGCTAATATATATATATATATTTGTGACTTCTCTGAAGGCTTAACTTTTATCTGCGCCGTGCCCAGACTGGTGGGGACTGGCAGGTGCACAGGTGCAGATACCTTATCGCTGTGGCACCGGGGATACGCCACAACGCTGTTTGTGTCGGGGCTAATGAATGCTGCTGCTGCCGGAGTGCGTTCGGCCTTAAATTAACCCGTCTGTTCATGGTGATAGTTTTGAAGGACACGCTGGAAAAAAGAGGAGCTCTTTCCCAAATCAAAGCGAGGATCAGAGCTGAGGTGTTCAATGCCTTGGACGACCAGAGCGAGCCGCGGCCGACGCTGTCCCGGGAGAACCTCCTGATCAATGAACTCATCCGGGAGTACCTGGAGTACAACAAGTACAAATACACAGCATCTGTTCTGACGGCAGGTATTGGCGATGAATTTGTGTTATCGCTGTAATACTAATCACTGACTGTTTGATTGAATAATTCCATTGACACTATGGAATCAGTAAGTGTGGCAAGCTGCATAATCGTGTCTTCCCTCAGGAATTAAGAGGGTACAAACAACCTCTCCACAGCTCTACCTGCAATTAAGTCAAATTATTCCATTAGTTTTCAAGAAAACTTACTCTCTGCTCCTTTGCCCTTGAGGTAAATTGTTTGACAGAGTAATTGATGCAAGAGCAAGAAAACTTGGTAACAGCCTGAAACTCAAATTTCTTGAAATGCCTGAGAATAGTAGCTTAGAGAAAGAGCTGTTTGCCTGATGAACTTACCTTTATACTCTAAAACTTCCTTAATATTTTTCTTAGATTCTTTTTAGAGTGACCATAAAAATTGTAATGTGCTGTTGTAAATTACACGAGTGTGAATCACTAATGCTTAAGTGAGTTCCCTGGAATTACAGTGCACTGTTAGTTATTAATAATCTAAAAGGGAGGCATGTGCTCTCATGATCTTTTGAAGTCTTCTGTTAATTGGTGACATTTTTCTTAACAGTCTTATGATTCAGGGATTTTCTTTTCCAGAATCTGGTCAGCCTGAAGTGCCCTTGGATAGACAATTTCTTGCCAAAGAGCTGAATATAGTTGAAGATGCAAGTGGAAAATCAGTGTAAGGATGAATTTTGGAATGTACAGTAAATTCTGTATATTTTTTCTATATACCAGTATATTTTTCTCTTTAGTGTTATTGTAAATCACATATAAATGTTCTCACCAATGGAAATGTGGCTGATCCCACGCCAAACATGGGTTCAGACATATTCCAAATTAACACTGAATTCTGCCAACACAGTGGCATTCTTCAGAGAGTGTCCTTGCACACCAAAACACAAGTCTCTTACCAGTACATTCTGTTTTCTACAGAAAGTAGATCTGCTCTGTGTATATCTGCAAGTTGCTTTGTGGGGCAATAAAAAGATGACTGTGAGATTATATATAAAGTCACAGTGCTCCAGTATGACTGCATTAATGACCTGAGGGCTGCAGCAGGTTCAGACACGTTCAGCATTCTCTGTAGCTTGTGCTGTCTGAATCTGTCAGGTGCTTAGGAAGAGCCAAATCTGCGATGTGCTGTGGTGGACTGGCCTGTAGCCCACCAAAGTCTGATCTTCTGTGAGTGTGTGGATCCTTCTGATCCATGGGTGAGAATGTGGATCTGAGCTCCAGTGCTAAACATACTGCAGTTCTTCACCTGCCAGGGAAGCTGCAGCAGTGGAGAGTTTCTCTTAGTCTGAACTTTTTAGGGTAGTGTTGGTGTTCAGGGGGAGCTTAGGTCTGTGCTTATTTATGTAATGATACTTGGATGTGTTTTAAATCATTAAAGACTAAAGACATCTGTACATATTGTAGAAGTAAATATTAAGATCTAAGAAGTCCTAGGGGAAGGGTGTATTTTTAATGCTTAGTATTTCATAGACTTTACAGACTACTTCTGTAATTTCTCCCTTAAGCAGACCTCTCCTGTATGGAATCCTCTGTCATTTCTTACATGGTGGGAAAGAAGAAACTACCCAGAATATCCTTCCAAAAGTGTCTATTCTGACTTACCCAAAGCAGAACCTTGGCAAACTACCTGCTGAGAGAAATCAAAAAGGTGGGTGCAATGTAATTTCTGCAGAACTTTTACCTGTGACCAGATTTCCTATACCATGCAGATGCTTATAACAGCATAAACATGGAGCTGGACACTGTGTGCCTCCTTCTCTGTGCAAGGAATGCTTTCATCTGGCACCAAATGGCTTTAGCATTTCCCTAAAAGTTCAACTGGCCAAATTGTACTCTCTTACATTATTGCAAACCTGAAAAGGGTGAGCTAGAGACAGTCTCACCACATTGGCAATTTAATACAATATTTTAACCTAAATTCTCAATAAAATACATTAAATAGTGGGCATATCTCTGTTTCTTATCTGGTCTAATCTAATTCCTATGGAAAGTTCTTAACTCTTTAACTGTCAGTTCTTTACATAGGCATAAACTTATTTCTGAGAATATAATTCATATCCTATTTGCCACAAAAGCTTAAGGCCAAAGTTCTTTGCTCTATAGTAAACACTGCTAAATCTTATTTGCCCTTTCTGCTCTGCTTTTGGACTGGTTACAATTAAGACCACCTAAGCTAGAGAATGAAAAGGTTCCTTGATCCAGTTTTTTTCCCTTCAAAGAGTCTGCTTGGCATATTGCTTCATTTTTCACTGTGAAAATGTATTACTCTCCTGTTAATGCTATGAACTGCTTGGTTTGTATTCAAAAATTTCAAAAGTATGAAGCCTGAGATCTTATTGACATCTAAAAAGTGTGAGAAGTACTAACAGTTTTTTAACAGTTAATTCATTGAAACCATGCTGTTTTTCTTCTGCCAGAAGAGGGGGCTGAAGAAACAAAATTTTCATAGCAAAACTGTTATCTTTTTTAGAAAACAATTATTCCTATCAGAAATTTCTCCATTTTTAAAACAAACTGAGTGTATAGGAGAATTGTTTCTAAAGTATACTTTTGTTTCTACTGACTCTGCAGAGTCAACCCTGCCCTGTTGACTCCAGTATAACTTCACATGGAGATTTAATTGGTTACAGTTAGTTACAGAACTCAGGATCAATCGTAAGACACAACAGGACATTCCTTTATTTTAGAACTAAACAAAACCATAAAAGTTTTAAGGCTTTGAACCTTTAAGTAAATATATTCTGAAATTACTTCTTGCATGTGTTTGTGGAGTATGTCAGTGGATACCTAAAGGCAGTGGGTTTAAAATACTAATTATCCAGCTCTTTTCATTAGGCTGCATATGCGAGTAATCAAGTCCATTCTTAAACTCAGCCTGCCAAGTCTCCTATTTAACATCTAACTTGCTTTTCCCTTTAGAAATTACCTTGTTTATATAGATGTATGAATATTCCAGCAGACTGGGGATCATGATAAGAGGTGTGGAATATGGTGTGTCTTTAGCTCATTCACTACAGTTGAGTTGGAAGTTGTCTGAAATCTAATCTTAGTGATATAAAGCTTTTATCTCCTACAGCTGCATGAAAACATTTACCTGTAAAATTTCCTGAATTCCCTATGATGATGTGCATCAAAGTTGGTAACAGTAGGAGATAACACACCTTGGACCTCCAGATGCATGAGAATATTTTTATCTGTGTTTTGTTTTCAGACAGAATTCCAGAACCAGGAAGGATGGCTGGCACGAGCATCGAAGAGCCTCTTATTTTACAAAGTATAAAGAGATGATATCTTTCATTTTCTAATTTCTCATTTCAAGGTCTGTCAGATTTAATTTAGGACATTCTTCATTGCATAAATTTCTCCAATAAATCCAGTGGGACCATTTTAGCTTTTAATATCTACTCATGAGAGAGGATGACAAGGTCATACTTACTGTCAGTTTAAAAAATGTTAGCAAAGCTCTGTTCGACCAGTGCTGATAGAAGAAAAACTGTATAGGGAGTACCATTAGTGAATCCTGTGTCTAGAATTGCACCTGAATGTACTGGGTTTATCCAATAAATTTTTATATAATAACTTATGATTTCTTCACTTATATCTTTGTGTGTTTTTCCTGTGTGTCTGAATAAAATTTTTTAATTTTATTCTGTGTGGTACTTTTGAGAGTGTTCAAACTAAACTTTTTAATTGTTATTTTTATGAAGAAGCTGCAACTTTCAGGTAAGTAAGGGAAAAGAAATTCTAATAGAAAATTGAAGTGGTTTAGAGGGATAGTTGTTTTTAATTCTCCGGAAATGGGGACTATATTTATCTTCATGCCAGCAAACAAGCAAGAGTAAGTTTTTTCCATGTGGAGTTGCTATAAATTGTATGGTGTAACACTGAGTATATGGGAGGGGAAGGAACTTCTGGGGTTTTTTCCCAAACAACACGAAACTCACAGTCAGGCAAAGCTAAAAATAAAGTTGATAGTAGATTACTGATTCCCAGAAGTTTTTTAGCTGAGTTTTTTACGTTTTGAAATGGTAAATTATTTTAAAAGCCAACCTTCCAGGGGTACATAAAAATAACATCTATTTTTTCTCATTTTAAAAAAATGCATAAATGTTAAATATTTCCAGTGGTACTGAGAAGAGTTTTGTATAAATAAATCTCTAGAGTCATGTCCTTAAAAATCTTTATTGTTAGATAAATGGTACAGTGGAGGGGGGAAGAGAGGAAGAGAACCTGCAGGTTGTGAATTTAAAAGGACCCCAAGTTATGCACACTGAAATTTTGCCTTTGTCTTGATTTGACCCAGTTAGCATTGCAGGGATACTTTTATTTCTACGAGCAGCCTGTACTCTAATGTGGAATTGCAGAGAGGCTGCATTTATCCATTTGAAGCCCCAGCACTGAGCTCATCTCCTCCGTGTGACTGGCAGTGCTGGCAGCTCCCCGTGGGCTGATCTGTGTCTCAGGACTGCTGCCAGGAGGGGAGGACGTGTGTTTGCAAATAAACCTCAATCAAATCCATCTGTAAGTCCTCAGCAGCAGTGGCAGCTGAGCACTGGATCAGGCGAGGGAATCTCTGTGTGCCCTCAGTGTTTGCTCTGTGCTCACTCCTCCGTCACCTTCAGCTGCTGGGCTGAAGAGCCATCCCTGAATTTTTACTTTGGTTTTCCAGAAGTTCAGTGCCAGACCCTGTTTCTCCACAAACCTGTGGATCAAATGGTTATGTATATTTGGATTCTGAACTGTCTTTTCAAGGGCAAGGAAAAAGGCTCTGAAAACACAAAAGCTCAAACCTCTGCTATGCAAATGTTTCAGTGTAACCAAAGCCACCGCTTCTTTCTGTCTTCCCACCATAGATCATTCAGATGCTGCCCAGGTGCCATGGGGCTCCCTAGGAAATGAATTTTTAGTGGTAGAAATTAAATACAGTTTTTGCCTTGGCTGAAGAAGGCAAAGGGATGTTTGGTACCTCCCCTTTCCCAGGCACACAACTCAGCAGGCTTCTGTCTCCAGTCAGGAAAGCAGAGGCTGCTAGAAGGGCATCCTTCACTCAGCTTTGAGGTAAAGATGTGTGTCTGAAAGCAGAGACAAAATAAGTTTAAAACAAAGGGAATCTTTGCACTGATTTCTCTGGGGCTTCACCCATCATACAGACACTCTGTTGGGACAGTGGGTGGAATTTGGCCTGTTTGCTCTGGGTGCAACTTGCATTTCATCTAATTCTCCAATACCCTCACAGTCCACATTTGAGGTTTTGAAACAATCTCTTGTTTCAAAGTATAGTCATTGTACAAGCAAACTAGAGGCAAACTAAAGTGTATTTCCAGTGATATTTATTTACAACAAAGCTTTGAAATATATCTATGAAAATATACTGGTCTAATCATATTATTAATGGTCTAGCATTTATCTTGACAGTACATGAAATATGAGAGTATCTTTCAAGATGCTAACATACAGCAAGTCCTTTGAATGTCAGATTGCCTGCCTTGTTACCGGGTGAAGAGGAATTGCAAAATCTTTCCCACATGGATGCACCTAGCATTCCTTAAAATTCTAAGGTAAGAACAATATTTAAATCAAAATATTTCACAGTCCTAGAGTCACAAGTTCAGGTTTTAGAAGAAATTGCCACCTAGGTGAGCATACACAAAAAATTATTTTCTCAACTTCAGAAGCTGCATAATTACAGCCTGGGATGTCTTGTATTAACCGCTCTTATTTGTTCTGCTGACAATAGGCAATAAAAAAATATACAAGCAAGAAATTTAGAGTCTTTAAATAGCAAAATGCATTTGTGAATTTTGTTGGAGATAGAACATTAACCAAGAGCATTATGGAGGGAATTCCATTGAAAGAGGCTGTTTGTTGTCTAAGCATATTATCTCAAGTGAAGGTGACAAGGAGCCAGTGAAGTCTGGTGTGGATATCAGATCTGGAAAGCACTTTGGAAGAACTTAACCCACAAGTTTTAAAAATAAAAAATTCTTTAAGACCAAATTTTTGCTCTTCCTTAAATGAGAGCAAACTGTGTCTCTGGACTGCAGGGCAGCCGTGCTGTTTCACAGGTTTTAGTTTCTGTCCTGCACAGGGGAGGTTTTTTGAAGCTTTATCAGCTCACTCAGAGGAGTCGGTTACACTTTCCTTCCTGAGCACCCTCACCTCAGGCACCCAATCTCGGTGTCACTGGATCGGCTTTCCGGAGGAGTGATTATCCTTGGGTAATCACCTTTGGGAAAAGAAACCCCAAAAGGTTTGTTCACACTTGCAAAGACACCCTTTCAGCAGCAGCTGATTCAGACCTGACCTGTGCACTTCACAGACTCACCTGAGCACCTGCAGCCAGCGTTCAGCACAAACCTTAACACGGAGCACTTGGCGAGTATTTTCCCTCATCAGACTGTTCTCAGGATTGACTGGCCTGGCTTGGACACAGACTGTCCCTCCTGTTGCAAGGGCACAGGTGGTAATCCAACAGTTCTAATTACATATTTCATCTTAGAGAGACAAGGTTGGTAAAACTTCAGTAAAAATATTTTTTAAATTGCTTAAAACATTAAAAAATTGCTTACCTGATGCATTATTTAATAAACTAACATCACCATCGGTGCTTTTCTTTTTTCCCCTCTCTTGTGTTCAGCTTACACCATGGTAAGGCAGCTAAAAGTTCACTTCTTTCCTTCTTGGGTCCTCTTTCTTTTCCCCAAGTACAATATTTACAGTGCAAATTCAGTAAGAAGATATTTAAGGGCAGGCTGCTCAATACTTTAATTTTTTTCTAGAAGAGTAATTGAAACAAATAAACAAATCAAGGGGGTTTAAACAAAGCTTATTTTTTTGTCACAAACTCATCATCCACTGGGAATCCACAGCTTTCATTTTGAGGCAACTTTGATTTAAAACAAATACATTCAGGAACCCCCGACCAGGCTATCAGATTAGAATATTCTTACATTGGCTTTTAAGTGAAGGTTAGAAGCCATGCTTACATTCATCCATTCCTACCCCACATGGCTTGAGAGTGCAACTCTTTCAGTCCCAGCAGTAATATTTTTTTAGCCTTTCCAGCTCCGTTTAATGTCACATCATATATCACCCTCCAGCAGTGCTGCTGTTAAACACCCTCCTCGGGCAGCAAGCCTGCGTGTGCAGTGCTTTGCAGACCAGCCAGAATAATTTCCACTCCTTTTTAAGCTACTATTATAATGTATCTGGTTTTGTGAAACAGCTGCATGTGTTTAAAAGGAACTTCTTAGGATAACTTTGATGAATGTTAAAATGATCATACTTTTCAGAGGATTCCCTTGCATTTCATTGTGTTTCTAATTAAAAGCTAAGTTTGCAATCAAGAAACTGCAGGGGGAAAAAAGTAAAATAGGATGAATTACCCTGTCCTGTGAGGAACTTCTTGCTAACAAGGACAAGTTTCTTGGATTTATGTTGTGGTGATCATTTCCCTTGGCTTTGCTCCACCAAAGTCACACATGCACAGGTCTGATACGGTGCTGCTGGGTCCTGGAAGGCTCTGCATGGCTCTGTGGCAGCCCCACACCAGTGCAGACACCAGCCCTCTCTCTGGCAGGACAGCCTGTGACCTCTGGGGCTGTGTCACTGCCCTGGCAAATCTGGTCTTCTCCAGCTGAGGCCCAAACTTGACCCTGCATCTGATATTTCTGAAATGTTGTGGGGCAGAAACCCCCAGGCTCTTTCCTTCTCTCCTCTTTGTCCAAATTTTTTCAGCACTGGCCAGAACTAGAAGAAGGGGCTACAGGTCTGTCATACCTGCAAGTTCCTGACCCAGTGACAGCAGAGGTTTTCAGCCCAGCCTCCCGTCACAGGTATTTTTTTAGGATGATGAGACCAATATGAGTCCCATCCATCTTCCCCAGAGGGTTTATTTTCCAGAGAAGACAGAGCTGTTGATGTCAAGAGAAATAATTTTGCTCAGGCCTGTGCTCTGATCCTTTGGGTATACACCATATTTAGTCTGTTGCTGAGAGGGGGTTGTTTCGGTATTTTGTATTTGGCACGTTGATGGGAATTCCTAGAGGATCCTAGCTTTCCCTTTTTGGGATATCTCCATCCACAGGTCCTACTGCACAAGGCTGTTGGCTACTAGGGGAAGAAGGAGGGGGGACACCAGGGAACTGAAGGTTTGGGGGGTGTGAGGAAGGTTTGATGAGGACCAGATCCCTCCCTAACCCCTGCAGGTCTGGCTCCCAGCACCCTGTCCTGTCCTCCTCTCCCTGCCAGCACATGGTGCCTGCTCCTGTTCTGTCCCTGCATCCCAGGACTGTGCCCCCCAAGCACTTCATCACTTCTCTTCTACATTTACAGACACAGGGAGGTATTTCTTACATATGAACAAGTATTTACAGTCCTTTCTCAAGAACTGAGCTGCATGCTGGATTGCAAAGAAACTCTGGCAAATCTGCTGGGAAGGTGGGAAACAACTCTCTCATTTCCCAGGGGCAAAGGAGGCTTAAACCAGCCCCAGGCTCCAAATGTCACATCAACACAGGGAGACACAGAGCCACCTCCACTCTCACAGTCCTGTGTTAGGAATAACCCTCTTGGCTCAAGCAATCCCTGAACTCAGGGACTTAGCTCCAACAAAATACACTGAGAGTGGGTAGGAAACACCCTGTGTCACAGGGGCTCGTGACCTGCCCTTTGCCCTTCTAGGGACAGGGCCACGAGGGACAGGGATACTGCAGGAAGGAGTTAAAGGTCCATTTGCTTTGTCAAACAGCAGGGAAAAGGGTGAAACCCTGACTTGTGAAAGGGCACCCCTTTCATGCACCTTTTTGAAAGCCAGAACCAGCCTGCTTCCCTAAAAAGTGACTTGGGGCAGGGGCCACAGCCCAGGGTTAGCCCTGCTGGGAACGAGGTCCTTGGCTCAGGCTGTGTTTTTTAAGCCAGGTACCAAAAGGATTTTCCAGCAGGACGTGGTTTCCAGGGCCCCTCCCCACTGACAAGATTCTCCTCCTCTATATAGGGAGGCTGCAAAGGCAGCAAGGACTTGGGCTGTCCCGGCTGGTGGCTGTATCTCCAACTCACTCTGGTCCCCCCATTGGACACCTGTAAGTACCACGGGGGGGCAAGGCCCCTGCTGGGCACCGGGCTGGGGGCTCACACGCTTTGGGATGGGGAGTCTGGCAAGTTAACTCTTCCTCTGCTCTGCAGACACATTCAGGGAATTAACCTGGGCATGGCAACAGATTTATCAGACACGCTCAGGCGATTTGTCCTGGTTTGTGTGTTACTGGTTGGGTTCTGGTTAAAATGCATAGAGACTCTGCATGCCTGGAAGTGTGCACAGATGTTTCAGGCTGCTTCCAGCCACTGCTAACACTGCCATTGCTGGGTCGAGCCTGAAACACACGGGCTGCAGAGAAGGAGTCGTGCTCTGAGCCAGCAGCAACGCCACCACAAGGTGCAGGGCAGGGCAGGTGGTCACAGCTACCTGCTGCAGGTGACCAGCACCTCCTGCATTTGGGAATGAAAAACCTGAGCTGCCGATCTTCTTTAAGTGTTCCTCACCTCTCAGTCCTAATAAAGGACTGCTAAAGAAAGTGCAACCAAATAAAATAATCAGTTCATCAGTAACTTGTTCTTTAAACAGGAAAAAAATGCTTAAAAATTGGAAGAAGGAATGGAAACGCTTTTACATAAATGCCCCAGCATTACATATGCATGTTTTTAATATGCTGGGAACAAATTTTAAGCAAAACTAATCCGATAATTTACTGAACTACAGTAATTTCAAAGGTGGCATGCCTTTTTTTAAAAGGGAAAATAAAGCAATGAACTTGTAAGAAAATCCCGTAAGTAAATTAAGACGACAGTAGATGGCAGTGCAGAAAGCAGCTTCAGCATCATCCCAGAGGTTCACGGGCTTCTTTCTCATTTGTGTGTGTGTGTGTGTGTGTGTGTGTGTGTGCGTGTGCATGCACACCTATAAAAATATTGATATTTATGTGAAAGGCATATACGTTTGCATAATTAAGAAGCATCATGAGATATTTTCAATGTAAGGGAAATCAGAAGGCTTGTCATTATTATCTAATACACACATCTTAGTAAAATCTTTTCTAACATACACTTGCTGAAAAACAAGCCCACCTTGTCCTTCCCTCCCAGCTTTGCCCTGGCAGGCAGTTTGCAGCAGGACTGACTTGCTGAACTCCCCAGGTTCCCCCTTCCCTCGAGCCACTCACGCAGGGGCTGAACTGATGAACCCCCTGAGAGCAAAGCTGTGATTAAGTTGTCACTTCAGTTTAGTGCCCGATTCTGCCCTGGCCGTGCTCGCTTGGATGTAAACAATGAATTTTATTATCTCATTTGCAATTGACACGCTAGTCCCTAAAAGGTATTTGTTTTGAATTTGTTATCATTACATTTTTGCGGAACGGCGAGTATTGAGCAGAACATCTCCATAAAAGGCAGCGTGGGGATGTATGCAGAGATCCCAATGCTTTGGAAATCACAGAGACTTATTAGTTGCAAATCTGATGGCTTTTAAGTATGTTAATTTTAGGAGGAGCCAAGAGCTAGAGATAATTTTGCAACTTGTGCAAAGTCCAGTTAAATTATGGATTATTTGTGAATTCCAGTCAATATACAGAATCTGATTTAGTTAATAGAATGACATCTACAGTATTTGAAATAGCTGGTATTTTCCAGATAAAGGGACTCGCTCCCTTTTTTTTTCCTTCTTTTCTGATTTTTACAGTTTATAACACAGGCAATAACTAGGGACAATTTCTTTTGAACATTAGAAAATAAATCAAGTGTTTAGGCAGAGTTATGTAGTAACTCACACTGTCAAAGGTGAGAAGACCTTATTGGAAACTGAGGCACTTACAGACAATTTGATTGAAGCATATGGAGAATGCATTACCAAAAAAAACCAAAAACCAAAACCAACCGACCAAAAAAAAACCCCAAACTGATGGTACCTCAATTTCCAGATGAAAAGGTCCACAATAGGGAAAGGTGAAAGGCCAGGAGGGATTGATGGCAGTGCTCATGAAAAAGCTGTCAATGCTGGGGAATTCCAATTCCCAAATGAAGGTCACAAGGTTCAGATTCACCCCTAGATTATCTTTTCACTACTTTTTTTTTCCAAGCAGTGATCAGTTGGATGATTTAGTTAAGTATTGGAAAAGTACAAGATAATGAAACTGGAAAGATTATAGTCAAGAAATGCAGTTTGGGTCAAGAGCAGGTTACTGCTACACTCTTTCATCAGAAACTACTCATGAGAGCAGGATTTGATTTTTGAAAATAATTGGCTGTATGTTCCTCTGTTGCAATAATTATTCCCTGTACAGATGTGATAAGGCTTTATATTGACATGCACATCCTGCAGAGGAAGGGAGAAGTGTCCTTTATCTTTTCCTTAGGAGAAAAGCAGTCCCTCCAAGCTCTGACTCAGGAGGCAATTCTGCTTGGCCAATAACCTTTTAATTAAAGTGCACTTCCTGGAAATATTTCTATTTCATCCTTTAAATAATATATTCAGGATAAACTAGTTATAAAGGCAGCTTTCAGCTTCTGTCATTAACATGAAAAGGGAAAAGACAGTGAAGATCAGCCAGATATCTCCATAGTGGGACAGCAGACACAGGAATAGAGTGAGCGGTGAAAATATCCATGCATGTTTGGGTGTTAGACAAGTACAACAAATGGATCAGGTTAGGAGTAATTTGGCATGATTCTAAGGCAAGAAATTTCACATCAATGGCATTTTTGTGATTGCTTGTCCCCCTCCCATTCTCAGGATAACTCACTTCTGGGTATAAAGTGTATACCTTTGTACATGATTTGAGCTACATAGATGAGAACCTCTTACCACTTCTTGCACATGGATGGGGTCTCCATTTGTCTCAGCCTGTCCTATGGGTGAAACGCAGGAATTGACTAAAGGGTAAATTCTGCCTTCTCAGGGAATATTCTCAGCAGGCAGTAAGGAGTCTTTCCCCTTGGCCCGTTTCCCCAGTATCAATCTGGCCCAGTGCAGTCTTGATCAGAGATGAGCAGAAGATAAACTGCCAATTATTAATCAGAAAGCTTCAGCATCCCATTAGCAGCTCATTAGTCCTCACTAGGACAAATTTAGTTGAGTTTGTGGAGCTTATATTCTACCCCTTCCATTCAGATGGAAGACCTTCCTTTATAATGAAAATGAATAGTGCACATTAAAAAATAAATTAAATTATTAATAGCCATTAATCCACACTTCAGAACTGCACTTCCTTTTTTACTACAGTAGTAGTCAGAAGGTGCTTAAACTTTTCCTTAGATTCCAGAGGTTCAGTCATTAAAAGTTCTTTTCACTTAAATCCATGTTTTCTCCTCACTGTGTTTCAGAGGAGTTCTGGAATGCAGCTCAGACTGTCTGTTCACTAGTTCTTGTAAGGGATCTATTCTTACCATATTCAAGCTAGTCCTAGTGCTTGGCTCTAGGGAATAACAACCTGTATTTCCAAGTTCTGCAGTTCATTCCACCTTATATACCTTCCAAACAGATCTTGCTTTGAAAACGATGAATTTCAAACTTTCTGCACCTTGCTATGTGCATGCAGGGAGAAGTAGGAGAACTTAATCAAATACAGACAGGCCAGCTCTCAGTTTCATGCAAGAATCTGTGGAAGATGTTCTTGACTTAGCATGTAACAAAGAAAGGAACTTTTCTGTGGTCCTTGGGCAACAGAACAGACAAACCTCTGGGATGTCCCACTTGACATATTTTGTAGCAGGCCAACAGTTTTAGCTGCGGTTGGGTTTTTGAGGTGGATGGTCAGGATGATTTGGCAGTTTGATTTCCATCACCATTTTTTGTGGGCAGCCTCAGAAAAGTAGGATTTGATCCCATGAAGCTCAGATCTGCAGTTTAGTCTCACTTTCGGTGTTTCTGACAGCAGTACCTAATTCCTATTGATATAAAAGTGCTGTCACCTGGCATTTAGCCACAGGCAGCACTATCCAACCTTTCTGATGCTTCACCATTGGCATTACTGCTCTCTTCTGGGCATAGGATGGGCTGAAATCCCCGTCTCCACAGCTGCAGCAGTTCCTCCCATGCTGCTGGGGCAGTGGGGTGGAGAACATGCCTGACCTGTTGCCCCTGCAGTGGCAGAGGCCAGGGCAGCCCCTGCTGCTCCCTGTGCTCCAGGAGCTGCAGCTCTGAGGATGGGGCAGAGCTGCCACAGCTCCCCTGTGCAGCAGCTTCCCCCCGCAGCCGCCAGCTGGAGAGCTCAGCTGGAGAGAATACCATCTCCATTATTGGAACTGTGCGCTCTACCAGCCCTCTTGGCAGCCAGGGAGCATTTTCTGCCTTAGTCCACACAGAGGTCAAATAGTTTCCTCTTGCTCTCTTCTAAGAATCTCCTGGGAGAGAGCAGAGGGCCACATCCTACAGATGCTCCCTCACAGAGCCTTGGCAGCGGGGACACTGCTCAGGGGCCAGTGGCAGTGCACAGGTCCAACCTCCCTCGCACACTGCACATTCATGGATTATCTGAGGGAATATTCCTCTTTGGGATTTCCAGGCAAGGCTCTAGAATAAGCATATTTAGCTTTTTTTTTTTTCAGACAAGACAATTGTCAAGGGAGTTTAAAGAGTTGGGGCATCTAATTTCCACTGGATTTCAGTGGGATATCATCTAACCTTCTTAGGCACCTCTAAAAATCCTAGCTTTGTTTTTAAGCTTTATGTTACCTTCTGCATGATCCATGTTTCCTTCTCAGATCCCTCAGAGAGTGTGACCTTGCAAAAAAACCTTAATCTGTGGGAAGGTTTCAGGGACAAATATTTGGAAAGCAAGCTCTGTTACTCCCAGAGCACAGGGTGTCCATCTGGCTACATACCACAGAGCGTGGTCGTTACAAATACTGCCCTGCTTATGGGTTGACTGCTGACATCTTTAGCAGTCAGTTCTCCAAGCTCCCTCCAGATTCATGTTTGTTTGAATGTTGTAAATATTAAATTCATTCTCAATAAGGAAATGAAACAGCCTCTGTCTCCTAGAGATGTTTTTCTTGGGCACACACTGTTTGTAGCTCCTCCCCAGCTCTCCTCTCTGCTCCACTGCACAGCAGGTTTCCCAATCAGAACGACTCTTTCTGTCCTGGAGCAAAGAACAAATCCTCGGTGTACTCCCTCTCTCATTTAGACCTGTGCCCCCATGGGATAGAGCAGAACACTTACAAAGCTCCAGCATTATCAGCACTGATCCTGCAGCCACATCCAAACTTTAGTGGCCAGAGCAGGAGAGCAGCTGCCTCCTGTCTCAGCACTGTGCAAAGCAACCTAAACTCTCCCCTGGCTCTCACCTAGGGAGCTGCTGTATCCATGTTCATGACACAGGTACACCGTCCTTCCAGTCTGAGCATCATGGTTCAGAGTATCTTTTAGCTGAGGCAGTTTCCAGGCTCGTTTTATTTCTCCTCTCTCTCATGTGATAGATATTTACCCTTCATAAATGATCAGCTCCTACTGTCTGACCTGTGAGGAGGGACTAACCCTAAATTACTTCTCCTTCACTGGCAGTATTGATAACGACATTTTTTTCTGCTTTTTCTGTTGACCTTGTCTTAATCTTATTCTTCTCCAAATGAAATGTTATTAAGTGACTGGAAATAGTCCTTCGCAAGAAAAGTTCATTTCTGTCCTAGCTGGAACACAGCCTGGGAACCATTCTTCTACTATTTATTTCATTATTGCACTGATATTTCAGTATGCACCCAACAGCATTTGGGTGATGGGAAATTTTGTATTTGTCTGAATTGAATTGACTTCTTGATGGGCAGGAGCTGAGGCTGCAGGAAGGTGTTCAGCTGGTGGTCCTGCTGCAGTTCTGACAATCTCACTGCACAGGCATTAGTTATACCTTATTTTTCTCTGCTCTTCAGTGCAACATAAACAAGTAATAAGCCCAGATATCCTCATTTGGTTTAGTGCCATGAAGGTTTTCATTTTGGTGATTCCAAACACAGTAACAAAGGCATGGGAATCTGAACACAGATATTCTACGGTATTTAAGCTGGCACTCAAAAGTACCCACATGGAAATGTGAGACATGGCACAGGAGCTATAGTGCTTTGGACCTACTGCATGGCAGATGTGACAAATGTGTTTTACCTGGAATGTCTCCACATTTGCCTTCCTTTATCCCTCTAAAGCAGAATATTTTGCTTCATCAACAGGTGTCTGCTGAGTCAAAATGGCTCAAAAACCTCTCAGCGATGATGAGAAATTCCTCTTTGTGGACAAAAACTTCATCAACAACCCACTTGCCCAGGCTGACTGGTCAGCAAAGAAACTGGTTTGGATTCCATCAGAGAAACATGGATTTGAAGCAGCAAGCATCAAGGAAGAGAAAGGGGATGAGGTGACAGTTGAACTGGCAGAAAATGGAAAGAAAGTCACACTGAGCAAGGATGACATCCAGAAGATGAACCCTCCAAAATTCTCCAAAGTGGAGGACATGGCAGAGCTGACTTGCCTCAATGAAGCTTCAGTGCTGCACAATCTAAGGGAGAGATACTTCTCAGGTCTAATTTATGTGAGTAGACCCAAATACACAGAAAATTTCCTATTGCATGCAACCACATGCCATTGACAGCAAGGTGGATCCCACCCGCTGTCTGGGATCCAGGCCTTGTGTAACACTGCCATGCAAGTACTAACCCCCAATAATAGCATCCTAACCTAAAAATGTTTTAAATTCACTTTGAATAAAGTGAATTCCCCATGATTGTCCTGCTTCTTTAATAATTGTTTCTTTACTTAACTGAATTAAAACACATTAAGGTTTCTTCCACAAGATTACAAAAGGATATTGGCTTGGAAAGTACTCTCTGATAGGTGACCAAAATCTGAGTCCTGCTGTTTGGGGGAAAAAAAAAAAGACTTTTAAATTAATTCAATGTAAACCTGAACAAGTTTCCAGTAACTTGCAAAAAGAGCACATGGAAAAGGCAAATCATGCAGTCCTTTCTCAGGCAAAATTCCCACTGAAAGGCAGCTGAAAAGTTCTAGTTTGGTGGTGCTGGAGTTAAACCTTATATGTGGATAAAGGGACAAACCCACTGGAATTCAGGCAAGAGTTCTTGCATGTACCAGTGTGTCACTGAAGCAGTGTCACCTATCCACAAAACCTTTTTGTCCCTCACATTGATCAAGTTACAGATCAGACAAGCCTGGACAAAATATAATTTTTCTATGTACATGTGAGTTATGAAAAGATTATTCTGTCTTTTAGTCCACACAAGTACATTAACACAAGAATATTTTGACATTGATAACGCTGTAATCTATCCACATCAACAGTTAGCAAACAGCACAGTAAGAAAGCCCAAAATTTTCCAAGGACCTGAGCTGTTATGTTTGATTTTACATGGAGGATCCCTATGCTGTGCTGCAGAAAAGTTATCTATAGTTCCAATCTATGAAAATTTACTTGCATGACAGACCACTGATGAGTGAAAGAAAGTACTGAGCTTAAGCAGAAACAGTAGTCAAGGTCTTATTACTGATATGAGGAATGCTAAATTGCAAAGTAGGAAATGAAGCAGAAAATAAGAAAGTTACATGGAGTACAACAAAAGAACTACTTACTTGTTATGCGTAACTTCAAAGAGCTAAGCTCAAGATCTTTTCTTCAGGAATGTACTAAAATGCACATTATCAAGTTCCTGGAAGAAGTCAGACTTCCCATCTTTTCATTATTTGAGTTTATTGGATTTTAAGTTTGCAGGTGAACATGTGGACTCGTGCTATTATATCAAAACTTGCAGTCTTAATGATTAAAATAGACTTTCTGAAAGTGTTCTGCCCTTTGTTGCAAGAATTAAAAGAATTAGTAGAAGGTTAGTGGGATAAAATGGGGGATTGAGTATTCTTTGTTGTTCTCAGCAACACTCTGCATAGATGTTCCAGGGTTTCCATTATGTTTACTTTGTGGAATTTTCACTTTCTACAGAAAGAGGAAATTAATTTTCAGGAGTGGATAACACAATTTGAAATCAAAGAGTCTTTCATGGAGGCAAAAATAGAAGTATACCTAAAATTAAATTTTCTTTCTCAAGATATTAGATTTTAAGATGGTAAAAGTTCCAAAGAAATTCATTTGACATGTAATGCAACAAGTTATTTGTATTTTCAGTAACCAAAACCTGCTTGAAACTGCCCAGCTTTACATAATGCTGCCCTACTAGATGCTGTGATACCTTTTGAAAAACAGAGGGGGCCTCTAAAGAGAATTTGAGTCTCATCCACTTGCAAAACTAACTGTAAGGAACCATCTCCTGCCTTTGCCATGTGTTGCCTAATTTGTGTCCCTTGGAGTCCCACACATTCAAAGAAAACATGATCTCAACATTCTTCTCTCCAAAGCATCACTGACGCAAATGGGGATTCCCAAATCTGCTAAAGAAAAATAATCAATCCAGCTGGAAAAAAATCATCTCCCCCTTGCATTTACATTAAATATTATTAAATAAAAAGATTTAGTGCAGAAATTCAGAGTGACTACACGTTAGAAAAATACCCCAGCCTTTTGCTTCATCACAGATAATTAAGACAGAAGGGCAAGAAGAAACATGAGCCACTAACTCATGTTTCACGTTGCTCAGAATAAAAAGATCTGTTTTATCCACACACAAATTACACCAAAATTACTATATAAGCATGAATAAGACAGCAATGCAGCTTCAGTGGATTTGAGAGCAGAATGAAGTTCCTTGTGGCTGTATTCATATACACTACTTGTTCAGTCTTCACTAATAGTGAAACACTGTCTTTCGTACATAAAGCTAAATATGAATATTGGAACTGAGTTGGACTCTTCTGCCCAAACCTAGATATTTAGAATGCAGATGTGTATTTGTGCCAGTCTCCTGTAAACACCCATCAGCAGTAACTGTCTGAGGGATACACAAGCTCAGCACTCCCATGGAAGTATCCCCAAGATATTTCAAATTATGTTCTTCCTCCAGTTCCTCTGAGGAGAGGTTCAGCTGGGGGTCCCCCTCTCTAGGCAGGCTGTGCCCCAGGGAGGAGGATTTAAGGCATGGAAGCTTCAGTGCCCCCACTTTCAAACACACACTTGGCCTTTCAATCCAGCTCCCCCAAATCCTTGCAAAGCAGACACTTAGACCTACAGTCAGCCAAAATAAGAGGGCTTCATTAAATTTCCTGAGGTGACTGATCATACCAATCACAGTCCAGTTAGAAATGAGGATTCCTGAACTTCATCAGCTCCAGCTTTTGCACTGCCTTAACAGCCTGCTTCTTGTGCCTCAAAATTAGCTCTTCAAAGGTTTGTTACTGTGTGCCTGGGTGTGCAAGGAGCCCTGCAAGTGGCAAGTCAGGAAATGCCTGAAAATCTCAGGGAAGGGAGGCCTAAATAATTTCCTTGATTTCCTCTCCTATTATTTCACTTGAGTGTGAATGATTAGTCGAGCACGTACAGTAAATCTATTTATGCTACTAAAAAATGTCTTGCTGTCCTTTCCGTAAGGGCCTGGGTGGTCATTCTAGGATAAAACCGTGACTTTTCAAGTGTGTTATCCTGGCAACACTAAAGCTCATTTTGACACGTGCAGCACAGCTTCTCTGTGAACTCCCATGTCAATGAAAATCCACCCCAAGGAGTCCAGCCTGGGGGTGCTGAGAGCTGGCGAGGATTGAGGTTGATTTTCTCGGGCTGTGGTGAGCAGGCCCAAGCGGAGCTGAGGGCGGAGGGCCCCAGCAGCCCAACCGACCAACAGCCGTTCGTACCCCGCCGTTCGTGCCCAGCCCAAGCTGTGCCGAGCCTGTGCCCTGCCTGCTCAATTCCATATAAAGTGCTCAGCCTGTGCCGGGCTGTGCCGGGCCATTGCCTATTATGGTCAGGAAAGGGAAATCCCTGTGCCCGGAGCCTCCCAGGGCCCGCGGCCCAGCGGGGACAGCTCCAGCCACGCTGGGACACGGCCCCAGGGCTGAGGGTGGCAGCAACCGCACCCCACACAGCTCTCCTTCACACACACGGCAGCAAAATAAAATAAATAGCAATAAAAATTTTTTTAAAACCCAAACAAACCGTTTCTGCCTATGTCACAAACAGCACAGTTTCCTTATTTCTTTTTTTTTTCCGTAGGCCAGTTTAAATATCATAATACTTCTGCCATTATGATCTCATAATGTGGGTGGTTTTGTTTGTTGGTCTTTTTTTTTTATTTTGGGGGTTTAAATTTTCTTTTTTAACTTAAATACCCTTGCAAATTTCTTACTTTTGGCAACTGTTTGTGAAATATGGCTCTTCATCTATTATCATACGCTATTATTTCTGGTCCAGTTCAATAGCTGGAATATTTAGAAATGAAGGAAAAATATAAATTAAAAATAAACAACTAAGAAAACATGGATGAATGCCTATCAGCTGGCAGTCAATATTCTTGTTTATTTGCGTATATATTTTTATATTAACACCTTCATTAAATTCTTAACAAGCCACATTTTCCTTAAGTTTTCTGCAGAAATAGTCATGTAGTGAAGGCATAGTTAGTCTCTCAAGGCATCTATTTGGAGCTTGAGTAATTTTTTTGAGAACTCTCATCAATCATCGGTGTTACACGGTGTTCAGAGAACTTTTTTTTTAAAAAAACTTTTAACCTCAATCCAAGCTTCTTACCTAGGATCCCAGTTTCAAAAATCTGATGCCTACATGAGCAGATATTTATATCATATTCTGATAAGAAAATACTCATATAAAGAAATACTAATTATTACAGTTGTTATCAAACTCTTATGTGTGATAAGGATATGGATTATATACTGAAAATAACTGAAGTTCAGGAGCTCTAACATCAGATCATGGTGTTTCTATAGGTTGCTAAATTCACCTACTTTCCAGCAGCTCGATTATTAGAAATAATGATCTGTGCATTTGGAAACCACCCATCCACACACATTGAGAAAATCCCTGCTTCGTTTGTTACCCTGGACAGAACACAAAGGAAAGCTGCTCACTAAAACCCCATTAATTCAATGCAGCTGATGCCTGTGTTTCCCAGCCTGGACATGGCCTGTGATGTTAAGCCCAGCTTTTATTTGAATTCCCTTGCAGACTTACTCGGGTCTCTTCTGTGTTGTGATCAACCCCTACAAGCAGCTGCCCATCTATTCAGAGAAGATCATTGACATGTACAAGGGCAAGAAGAGGCACGAGATGCCACCACACATCTACGCCATCGCCGACACGGCCTACAGGAGCATGCTGCAAGGTAGGACAGCCCAGGGAATCCCTGCAATCCCTGCCCTGGAGGGGAAAAAACACCTGGGAGCTCCACATGTGCTCCTGCAAGCACCCAGCCAGGAAAGAGCTCTCACAGAGGGCAGCGCTGCCTTTCTAGAAGTTTCAGAGGAATTCCTTGGCAGGAGCAGCAGTCCACAAACACTGTGACTCAAAAAGGAAAAACAATCCTTTTACCCATCTGTGTCGAGGCATGTGGGAAGGTTTCAAAGTCAAGCAAATAGTTTTGGCAAATACGGGCATGGAAAATGCTCCCTCTCCTCTAGTGGAGACTATTCCAAAGTTAGCTGTGAGTGCTGCTGGGTCTGTCAGCATTGCTGCTCTCTCCCCCCAGCAAAGCAGATTCAAACAATGCTTTGGGGCTGCTTTCCCTGCAGCCTGATGTCTTGAACCCTGAGTTGAGATGTGCTCTGTTTTCCAACAAGGATGGCAATGAGCAGTGGGAAAGCAGTCAGGCCCCAAAGGGTGCACAAACCCCCAAAAGTCACAGTGCTCTCCTCCTCCTGCAGTCACTTCTGACAGACTGAGAGGATTTTGTTCTAAGGAAAACCATCACTTAGGGATGAAAAAGCTAAAGTAATGGATGTAGGAGGCTGCACCACCTCCAGACTATAGGGCGTGACCAGGTGCCATCTCACAGCAACCTTGGGTGCTACAGGAGCTCTACAAAATGCTTTGAAATTTATATGCCCTCACAAGGACCCTGACCCTGCAGAAATTCTGGCTGACAACTATGGCTCAGCAACATTCTCAGGCTTGGCCCTAGAGTTTAGGGCTTCCCAGGATTAGGATTTTTTTTTCTTCCTATGGCTTATATGACATTTCTCTTCTGGAGCTATTTCAGTTCCTTTATTTGAGTGCATTCCAGAAGGCAGCAGAGGAGGACCAATACAGCAGCAAAAATATCCTGGAAACAGACCTTCCTACACACTATGTGAGATAATCACAGTTATAAAAAACTTACTTGGCAGAAGGTCATCCCACTCAGCCACAGTCACTCATCTGTGCTCTAGCTTCCCTCCTGAACCCTGTGCTCTGCATCCAGCACTGTCCAGGGCTCTGAGCAGGCCCTGAAGCCATTCCTCCCTCTGATCTTTTATTTAAGCAGCAAGCCTTGAGGGAAACTCTGGAAGAAGCTCCTGGCTCCTGCAGACCATCAGCAGTTGTGCAGGGTACTGTACTTGACCCTAGAAATGAGGTGGGGGAAAAAATATAGAAAAAGGCTATAAGCTATCTGTAGGAAAGGAAAAAAACCACATATGGCTGCAGCCTACGCTGAAACAGAATCGTTTTGTCCTGACAATACATGAGTTTTCTGCCTAAAGTGAAACTAGTCTCAGCACAGATGAGCCTGATCCAAGCAGCACAGGGGATGTCTTCCACTCCTCCTCTGGCTGTCTGCTGTCCCTCCCAGCACATTGATCCTGAGCAATGGGAAGCCACTGGGGCTGGTTTGCCCTGGCTGTGGCCATTAACTGCCCTTAGAACAGCCTGGGTTCAGCTGTGCCTCCCAGGCTGGGAGCTGGAGGGGGTAGGCAGCAAGAGTGCAGGCTCCTATCAATTCACTTCTTTTGGTGCTCAGAATAATTTCCTGGCCCTACCAACTCTTGGGGAGTGACTCCTCATTATTCATGTGCCCCACAGCAATTCTTCCTGGCAGCAGAGAGGAGGGGGAGAGCAAGTAGAAAGGAACAAGGAGGGACTAGGTGATCAGCTGAACCTCTGAGAGGATGCTCTTTCACTGCCTCCCACCCCAACCACACACAGCTGGCACGGCAGCCGGGAAGTGGAACCACCAGAGCTCCCAGCACAAGCCCAGGACACCCACATTTTACTTGCACATGTCATTTTGGAGTCTCTCCATCTCTGAAGAGGGCCCCAGCTGCTTTTGAAGCTGTGCTTTTGTTTGTAAAAACCTACTCGTGTTTTATGCATAAAACTAAACCAACCCTCAAAATAACTCTGGTTATTCAGCCAAAATTCTGTTCACGTTGGAGTGGTGAAAGTGGGCGTCAACACAGTTCTGTGTGAGCACGCAACACATAGAGGCACAGAGAGCTTCAGGGGGTTGTGAGCATATTTCCAAATGGAATATAAACAAAAGTTCTTACTCATAAACATGGATCAGAGCACTAAATGTTTTCCCTGTGAAAAGTCAGTACTGCTCCTTATCTGGAAACTTGCATAGTTTCTGCTTGCCAAAGTAAAATATGTCTTAAATTCATGAGACTGAGGAATTGTATTCTTGTACTTCATGACCAGGGCCACTTGGCCCAGAGCAATCAGCTTGTTCAGATGTCTCAGAGATCCTTTATCTTTTGGTGAACCAAGCCTCTGTGTTTGCAAATCTCTGGTCCTACTGCAGGTTCATCATCTGGGAATCACAGTCCTCCACATTGTAACCCTCCCCTGTGTTGGCACAAACATCCAGCAGAAAACATGAGCTGAGCACATTCCGTCCCTCCTCTTCTTCAGAGACTTCCTTGGTTAATGTATTCATTAGGGATGATGTTTAAGTCCCATCAAAGCTGTTCTGATAAAAACACTTAGCCACAGCTATCAGCAATCAGATAATCAGACTTTCTTCCAAATATGCAGAAAACCTGACATCTCACAGGAGACAGGAATTATCAAAGATGTTGGCTGGGCAAAGATAAAATTTCCACTTGTTTCAAGTGGTTCTGAGCACCTAAAACCCTTTTACAAATCACAGTCATGCTGTCTCATGCTCAGCCAGGAGTGCTGGGTGTCTTGTTGAATCTGCTGATTACCATGTCACTAATGCAGTTTGATCACAGCCCAGGCACAGTCGTGGATGCTCATTCCCAGCCAGAACAAGAAAAAACTTTCATTTTCTTTAAACTCAAAGACTGAGAATTCTACAGGAACATTTGTGTATGCTTGTGTGTGTGTGTGTCTGTGTGTCTGTGTGTCTGTGTGTGTGTTCCCAGGAGTTACCACACTGAACTGGGCGCTCCTGGCTGTGTTTACAGACAGCTGTAGCTGATTACTGCTCCACTTGGAGACTGCAATCATAAAACATTTCCCCATGCTCCTGCACCATCTGCTCCTTCCTGTGTTTGGGATGAAGTAGCTCCATCCAAAGGGCTTGATCCCCATCCCAGCTCTTGCACTGCTAGCAGGATTCTTCATGCAGCCATGATGCCAAACTGCTCCAGGTGAAAGCCATCCCTGGCTTTTTGCTGTGTTGAAGTGGGTCCCTCCTCCTGGGGCACAGTGTGGTCTGTGAATGCTGGTCACAGCAGCAAGGAGGAGGCAGTGCAGGCCAGGGAAGGGGAGCTGGAGGTGGGTGGATGAACCTTCCTGCAGCACTGCCAGCTTCCAGTGATGGTGAAGTTGAGATACTGCTCAGTAAGGCGGAGTCATTCTGCTGCCTTCTGTCATCTTTCCTGCAGAAACAAAAAAACAAGTGATAGACAATACAAATGTGAAAAGTCATGTTATGTAGAAGTAGTAACAAAGTTTTTTGTGTAGTTGGTTAGGTCTTCATTAAGTTTTCTGGCAGTAAATCATCATGGAGAAGATATATTACAGCTTTCTGCAGATTCAAGGAGATTATTTTCTGTGGAGCCACTTTTATGCAAGCTTGAGTTAAAAATGGAAAAACAAACAACCTGGTAGTTACTTGGAGGTATGGGAGGGAAACACAGTTCCCAAGGTCTTAGAAAAGGAGGCTGCTGTGAGAAGCCATCTGTTTACTGTGTCCTCAGCAGGACGGTACAGAAATGTCCCCTTTAGGCAGTGCAGTTATTAACAAATGTAAAGAAGCAGTAAGTGAGTTGGGGAACATGGTTTCAGTCTGGTTTTTTCCTTTTATGGTAAAGCTGCCAACTTGCTGCTTCATTGTGATAAACCATCTGATTTTGTTTGTGATTAAGCAGAGCTAACTGGTCTATCAAGAACAGAGGGGCAAGAATTCTTACAGGCAATCTGGAGGTTTTTGGTGAAAAAAGTAAGCAGATTCCAGAAAGGAAAAAAAAACCAACTCTGCTGCACGTTTAGGAAAGCTGGTGAGGTTTATGATGTAAGTGTAGGTCTCTATTAAAAATTGAGGAAAAAATGTTAAAGAAATGTTTAAATATCTAATACATACATGCAGGAAGTGGATGATACTCTTCCAGATAGTGTCAAATTTTCTTAAAAAGCATTAGCCAAAAAGATATTAGACTCTAGAAGACACATTTTGTTGCTTTTTAAGCCCCAGGAATGATGTTTAAGGAGTTTTATTTATACAGTTCTTTCTCTTCTGATAGATCTAACCACATAAAGTTGCAGACTCACAAAATAGGGCACAGTATATTCTATATAGAATAAAACATTCCAGAACAGAAGTATAATTAATCAAATGGGAGAGCCTTTGAAAGTAAATGAGACCAGTATCTGCAGCTCAGGTCTTAACAGAATAGGATTGGGCTTCCTGATACATTTCATCCTTAGAGCTGCAATTAGTTAGAACTGATGAAGGAGACAGAATAACATCTGGAACTCTCCCCCCGTGAGTTGCACAGCACAGTTCATCAGCATGAGGTTTCTCCCATGATTAACCTGTCCCTGGGGACATTTGGTGCAACTTGTGACCTTCCTAATCCTTTCTCTGCTCTTACACATCCCCAGACTGCCCCTTCACAGGCACTCACACAAACCCCCGTGGTGGGCCAGTCTGTGAGACACCTTCAGGGGGGGTTCCCCTACTGAGGAGCAAAAGAAGGGCAGCAATGGGCAGCAGAGAGTAGTGAGAAAATACTTGGCTTGGAGACCAGCTTTTTCTAATGTTCCCTGAGCTCAGAAATTCCACTGGCAACTCAGTATCAAGAGTCACTTTTATTTTCTTTATGGTATTTATGGGTTCATGATGCAGTATCAATATATGTCCATGGTTTCTATTTACACAACAGTGTATTTTTAGCAAAAGTTCTCCCATGCTCTCACTTTTTTAACTTAAAAGAAAGCCTAGCTGATACCCTGCAGTGAAAAAACAAACATGGCTCACAGCTCCTCTCCTCCCAAATGTTTATGTGGATGAGTCCTGCAGTGCTGATTGCTGACAAATACCTCCAATAGAAATGGAGTGAGTAATTTTGTACCAGTTTACCAAACAAAGCAGTTAAGTGGCTCCATTTGTTGTGTGGTGATCAATAAAGCAGTTAATGTTATAGCTATTGAGGAACTGGGAGTAAAACAGTTATTTAATACCAATCCAAGCCATTGCAGAATCCTGTAATGCTCTTCCTAGACTGGTTGTGGGCCAGGCAGCAGTTACAACTTGAGAGCTTAATAAATAGGTTTAAATAGGTTTATCTCATGGTATGTATGACATCCAGGGTCAGCAATAGGGGTGAGCAACCAGACAGGTGTTCCTGCAAGTCACCCCACAACTGAGCAAAAGGAGCTCATGTCTGAACCTCTGAGCAAAGGCTGATGCTGACTCTGCCTTGGATAAATAATGCCAAACCATACAGAAGCACTGGATTCTGCCTCATTATCTGCCTCAAGTCTCAGATTTGTAAACTAAGCACACTTCTCAAAAATGTGTTTGACCTGCCTGGAAATTTATTTTCCTAAGTCAGAAGATTTTTTACAGTCTGGAAAGGCAAACTGACAGTCTCAGTCAAAGAAGGGCAAACTTCAGTGCTGGGGCTGGTTGCTCAAGGCCTTGCTCAAGTCTGCTTCCAAATAGATCCAGGGCTGGAAACACCATACCTCTCTGGGAAACTTGCCCTGGTGTTTTACAAGTGAAGAAAACAGTTGTACTTTAGCATGGATCACAGAAAACATGCTCATCATGCCTTTTGGCAGAAAAATCTGTGTAAAAGTTTTGAAGGGAAAGAGAAACTCCGACTCCAAATGAATAAGCAAGGAGGATCACTCCAAGGACAGGTCATGGAGATGGGATGCAATCCTAGCCCTTCCTGCAGCATTACAGAACACTGAATGCTGGTGTGCTGAAACCTCTCACATGCCTCACACAGGAGATCCAAAACATGTTTGATGGTCTGTTCATAGTTAAAAACATGAAGAAATAGTTACATACTTGGTAAAATCTAAGGTATCTTGTTTTATCTTATTCTTTGGAAGATCTCCCAAAGAAATTATTTGTCCTCTTGATAAAGTTGCCTCTCAGTCTGAAATGAAATACAGACTACGTAATTCAGGTATTTGAACTGCTTTGATTTCAAAAGTCAAAGCTTTGCATGACCAGCTTAAAACATTTTAGTTGTTGATGCCTTATCTGTCCAGACTTTGTTTCAAGTGGGCTGCTGGCCATAGTTCATAAGCATAGGAAAAACTTGAGTTTCAGGTTTGAAATTTTGCTATAATCTTCTTACAGAGAGTCTGATCTTTTTGCTGTCCTCATTACAGTTCATCTCTAATGGAATTTACAAAAAATATTTTTGACCTCTTAACCTTTTGTTCATTTTTTGTACAAAATATTTCCATTAGAGATGGTTCCTTAAATGCAAGGGCAAATTAAATAAGATGTGAACCCAATACTTCTGACTAATCATGGTCGGCCAGATTTTAGAAAGTCTAAATTGTTCAATGTAAATCCTTGTAAGTGCTTCTGTCAGAAAAGCCATTTTCCCTAATTAATGGATTATTTTTCTTTATTCACAGATCGAGAAGACCAGTCTATCCTGTGCACGTAAGTAAACTCATCTATTTTAGTATATCTCAATGTCACAATGTCTTTATTCAAAATTGATTCAAATTCTGATGGAATGGACACATTCTCCTCACCTTCAGTATGTTTGAACTCCAGTCCCAAACCTACTTCAGTAGACAGACCTGTTCATAAGATAAAGAGCAGGTATCAGTGTCAGAGGAAGTCTTTCATGTATAAAAGCTTTTCTTTAAATTGACTTTCTGAACTTAGAGATTTAACAGTTTACCGTGAACAACTGGGGAGTGTGGTTATCACTCTACAAAATCCCTGCCTGTTTTGAAAAATCATTCGAAATGTTGAACTGGACAGGGATCTCCTGCTTGAGCCTCAGTTTTAACTCTCCATTCATCTGTTGCTTGTTAGTTGGTTTTATTTGCTTGAATGCCATCAAGAATGCTTCTGACATAATTTTGTGTTTGTTATATTAGACCTTTTCAAGTTTTCCTGATGAAAGACAGGGTTTGATTCTATGCAAATGCTAACACTGTTTGCAGAGCTGGCATGTGTATTATTTATAGCAGGTTCATGGAGTGGTGCTGTAATCTGTCAGGTTTAGGTTATCTGAGAAAATGTGGCTACTGACTGAATATATATTTGCACTAACATTTTTTAAAAGCACTGCTACTGATCACCAGCAATAACATTATTTTTGAGTGCCACTGCTGACTGGAAAAAAATTATCACCTCATAAAAATTATGTACTGTTTCTGGTACCATAAGGGTTATCACAGCTCTAACCTCCATCACAACAAGATTTCAGTATTTGTAAGTATACCAATCAAAAATCTGCCCCCACTTGCATTAATACCAAAAAGAAGTCTAAAATTCCTGCAATGATGAAGTAAAAATTGACCATCACATTCTTCCCAGGATGAGACATGTCATGGTTATGAAGACTAATTTACAATATGCATTTCCTCCTTCTATTTCTGTACTTTAGTTTATTTTTCCACTAGTAAATCTTCTTTTAACTTTGGAACATTGGTACTTTCAAGAAAGGGACTGTCTTTTTCAAATCTATGCCTTTTTGTTCATGAAAATCTATTAAAGGATCCACTTCTTGCTGCTACCATTTACTGAAATTGCCTGGCTTTCTTGCTGGAAACCTAAAGTGTTTTACACCAGTAATATATAAAATAGAGAAAATTAAATGCCTTTTCCATCCAGTAATACACAAAATAGAGAGAATTAAATGCCTTTCCCATTTTGAAAACAGCCACAGCACGTGATTCCCCAAGATGTTTAGAGTAATTGCTGTATGTTGGATGTGCATCACAACCCACAGTTTAAAACAGTCCTCACACATCTTTTAAAACAAAAAGATTGGCCAAGCTAAAACCAATGTACACAACTTTAACCACTGCTGGTTTAACATTCTTGTTGGCCTTATTTGGCTGTGCAGAATGAAGAAAGTTCACTTGGCTTTCAGCTTGGCAGCTGTCAAGTTTAAGCAATTTGCAGTATTTTACAGAATTGCTAAAAATTCTAAGAAATTATCTTTTGGCCTAAAATTGTAATAATAACTGAAGACTTCATGGCATTGATCAGCCAGGACTTTTTCCTGAAATAGCTACAGGCTTGAACTTTCCAAGGCCTCGTACCTAAATTGTAAAAGAATAGCTGTAAGGGTTCATATTGATCCTCTGAAATGCTCCTGGGACACAGGCAGGGGGGAGATCTGAGAACTGAGCCTGATTCTGTGTTTCTGACTATAAATATACCCATTCTCAGGACTTCACTCTCAGCTCATTAAACCTACCCCCATGTGGTTAAGTATTGTTTGCATTCTTTTTCAATCCCTATCCTTTGTGTGATTAACTATGGTATGTTTAAAATCCCCATCTGTCTTCAATGCTCATGGGTTCCAGTGCTTCCTCAGAATTCCCTGTCTTTCCAGATTTCATTATTTCCTCTACATTTCATTAATAACTACACTCATACTGCCTTTTGCCTCCTGTCCTCTGTGCACACACATCCCTTTGCTGTTAGCTCTTTCCCATGGGTAGCATCACTGAACATTCTCTTGTGTCATTCCTTGCCAGTTGCTCTCTGGCACTTTACAGTCAAGCTCAAAATCCCCCATCTTATGCACATTTACAGCACAAAAATCTTTATACCATGGCTGTGCTTACTAATATATCTGTGGCTTCATCACTGTAACATAACACAACGTAGTATAACATATCTAATACATATACAATACATACTATTGCACTGAAGGTGTGAAATATGAAATCTCACTCTTTTATGTATCTGAAAATGAGGGCAGGTATGACTTTTCCACCCTTGTGTCTTTGTGTCTGTACTGCTCTGAGCAGCCTTCACTGCTCTGCCTGGCAATTGGGATTGCCTGAAATTCCTGTCTGTGCTTAGGCCTCCCCGCTGTGCTCTCTCCTGTTTGACATTGAGTTGGCCACAAAATAGTCTGTATTCACTCTTAGTCCATATTGACCAGCACATGGATGGTGCTGAAGGAAATGTCCCAAGAAATCTGTCCAGGTACTCAGAGACCTGAGCAAGCTCAGTGCATCAGCAATTAAGTGTGACTTGAACAAGGCAATGGCCAGTGAACAGACTTGTGGCTTTTCAAGCTTCTTCCAATGTTACTGGAGGCACAAGCCCTCAGAGGAGACTTCTGGCCTCTTGCTGCTGGATTTCTAAAGACACAAGTGGATTCTCCTGGAGTTTTCAAAAGGTTTTTTACTAAAAAGTCCACAAGTGCTTATTTGCAGAGCTAGCCACATGAGAGTTTTAACAAATTCCTCATAACCTGTCTGATCTTGGGGTTATAATATTTTAGCCACTTCCTGAAAAGAGCGAGTAGAATATTTTTTAGAAAGCACATGTGGCTAAGAGGACTGTGCAGCAGTTTCAGTTTTAAAAAAGCTACCTTAAATGAATGAGAAAACAATCTGATCAAAGTTCTGAGTGCTTGGGGTATTGTGAAGTCTGTGGAAACAAGTACTTGTGAAACATCTGTACATATAATCAAGTATGTTTTCAATACCTTTTTCATTTTAAAAACATGCTTGAATAGCTTCTTTAAAAACAGGGAAGAAGCAGGGTCATATTTCCACTTAATTTGATATGGGAACAGACAAAACATTGAGTGGGGCAGTGACCATCCTGCCCTCTACCCCTTCTTCCCCTCTCTCTCTCTGGGCAAACTCTCCAGAGCCTCACCCGGCCATGGGACTCCAGCCCATTTCCTTCCCTACCGCGCGTCAAGAAGCAAAATCATCTCGAATATCTCCAAACTGCAAAGCCCCATTAGTCAAAAGACTCCTCCACAAGAGAGCTGAACCCTTCTTTCCCAGCTCAGTAAATCTCAAAGGCCGGAGCTGGCAGGCGCCGCTGCCTGGCCCCTCTCCCACACAGATCTCCCCGGAGCTGCAGGCCCGGGCGGAGCTCGCTGCTGACCCCGCTCCGTCTCCTTTGGGAATTGTTTTGTAAGTAAACTGTAGGATCCGTGGGCTGCCTTCTGAGGCGTCTCCAGTGGGGCACAGCTGGTCTAGGACAAAGCTTTTCATTCTGTTTGCACATCTCATACTGCAGCACAAAGGCTGCCAGACCCTAATGTGATTTGGAGCACCTCACTGAGCGCGCAGGGGCTTCCCACAGTGCCAGCACAGCCGGATTAAGGGATGTGTGAGCGGACAATTCTCGTGGTTCATTGCTTGCTGAAAATAAATTCTGCTGTAGCTTTTCTGATGTTTCCAAAAGTGGAATTAAGCTAAGTCTCATATCATAATATTAACATGGAAAGCTTTCAGATTTTCAACAACAACAAAAAGTACGCTTTTAAAACTAATTTTCCTCAGTTACTCTCAAATGTACAGGAGTCCTAGTTACACCACAGGCTCAACATCCAGCAATAGGGCCAATTTGCTGCTGTCAACTTGTTCTTCTTTGGAAACCTATTCTAGCTGGGATAATTTTTGTGTAAGGTGAAGGTAATGGAGTCATGGAGGATTTTATCTCTCATGAGGTACAAAAACTCTATTATAGCTGAGCACTATATATGTGAGTTTATATGCTTTAAATCCTGTACTGAGTTCCTAAAACAATGCCTGGCAAGCAATGAGGGAAGAATAAGTTTAAATTACACCCCAGGATGTGAGAGGGGTATTTTTAACAGAGCAAGCCTGAGCCTAATGAAGCCCTTTGCCCTGAGAAAGCCAAAGAGTTTCTTAGGAGGAAAACTTGCAGAGGAAGTAGCTAAAGTGCTGCTGTTGGGCTGCTCAGAACTGTGCAATGGGACTTGCTTTGATAGTTTTTTTGCATTGGCCATCTGAGCTGGGTGCAAAGAACAGCACTGGCAGTAAATGTGCTCCCTTGTGTATGGCATGGAAAAGAATTGTTTGAGAGGCTTCAATTAAACAAATGGTCAGTATGCTTCCTAAAGATGGTGATTTGGAGAGTGGTGACAGCATTTATATGGCGAATACCTCCTTGGAATGTAATTAAATCTGAGGAAAATGGGCACTCAGAAGAAAGGAGCAGATGCCTCCTGGAAGGAACCCCATCATGTATGGTCCATGCCAAAACTACCAGAAGATGTTTGCAGGAAAAAGCCCCATCTTTAAAAGTTCAGTCACTGAGCTCAAGAGAGCGAGTAGATTTTAAAGCAGATGGGATTTCTCATACCACCTCACAATGGAAGTTGTTTCTGCCCCCTCAGGAATGATAGTACTTCAAGGCAGATGAAGAGAAAAAACCCAATCTGCATGACCAATTCTGTTGCAACTCAATAGTTCTAGGAAAAATTTCATCCACCTGTGAAGTGAACTAAGAGATTCACATGCTCTCCTCATCCTGGGTCTCCCTTGGTAAACTTTTTGATTTCAGAGGCATTGGCCTGACCTAGCCATTCCTCCTCATTAGCTGTTTTACAAACATCACTGAGATGAAATCAGATGTTGTCATATGGTTGTGATATATCCTTCAGAGTATGAGGGCTACTAATGTTGTTAAATGGATATTTGTTTATCAGACCTGTCTGTTGTCATGGACATTTATGACTGATCTGATATGTTGAAAATCAGATGTATTCATCAGCTATAGACATTCTTCATTACTTATTGACCTTGGAGACTTTTTTCCTAATTAACCACTTTGGAGTGGTTGAGGTTCTGTGTGTTTTCTATTTCATGTTGAAGAACTTTTTATTGTCTATTTCAAAAGGAAGTTAAAGCCCCAAAGTCTGTCTGCAGAAAACAGGAAAGCCCGCAGCCTGTGCAGAGGCAAAGAGTTAAGGAGCATTACAGTATGATGGGATAATTACAAGTAAAATGATGCCATATATGGTAATACTCACAGGGATTCAGGGAAAAGCCAAATGATGGGCACTGTTGCCCTGGGAGAAAGGAAATGGAAGGATGATGTGATGAACTACAAATAACCCTTAATAAAATGGAATAGTTCAAAGCCCAGGGTTTGTTTGAAGAAAATTGTTTGGGTTTTTTTTTTTCCAGATAAACAAAGCTGTAAGGTAGATTTATTTGAAAAGTTTGTATGCATATGTCTTCAAATTGGTGTGCTTGGTTTGGAATTGTTCCCAGGACATTTAATTTTTATCAATAAAATGTAGAAATGTTTTAGCACTGAAGCCCAGGCAGAGATGAATCCAATCTCTAAACTGCTCAAATTAACCCAGGCCTTGTGAAAAGGAATCTATTAATCTCAATTATTTGTGGTTCTAACTCTAAAAGCCAGAAGAAACAGTTCTTATCATGTTGTACCTCAGGCAGTAATTGTTTCTGGTTTCTTAAGGTTTATATCAGTGTCATTCTGTATTGAAAGTTCTGTCCAGCACTTCTCCATGTTTTTATGTCCATTTATCACTGGTCCTTTGGTAGGGAAAATTAACTCCTGTATTTCCTAATTAGGAAAAGAAGTAGAACTTCAATGGATCCAGCTAAATAGTTTCAGACTCAAAGAGCTGATAAATACCTCTGCGATTTTTGAACATATTGTTCTTTTATTTTTTTAAAATCCATTTTAGTTTAGATCCAAAGTAAAAGAGGTCCAACTTAAATTGTTGCTCTCCTCACAGCACTAGCTCAGTTGAAAGAACTCATTTGTTACATTCATACCCACTTTACCAGCATTTTTGACTGCTGAGCAGGACAGTATAAAGACATTTTTGTCCATATAATCATCAGAGCCAGAGGTATCTGGAAAACATAAGATGATGTAATGTATCAATTAGAGAAGAAAATCGACTGGAAATTTCTACTGAGAAAAGACTGTGTCAATCTGTACTTTGAAAACCACTCTTTTGCTTTAAGAGAGGGCTTAAGAGTTGTAAATAAACTTAACCTGGAAGTCTTCCAAGAGATAAAAATTTACCCCTGCCTTCCTCCTTCCCGAGGGACACTGCATGGAGCACAGCTGGGTTGCCAGTTCTGCTGGGCAGATATTTCCCCATAATGTCCCTTATTAGTGAGCAGGGACAACCTCAGGCAGTTCTATTCCTGGTCCCACCAAATTCAAGGAGCATCTGAACACGCAGTTCAGATGAGGCAGGATCAAGCTGTTAGTCTACTTTAATGCCAGAGTTTCAGAAGAGAAAACCATTGTATTACTGCTGATGTTTTCTTTTACTGCTGTACCACATCATAGTTAATGTTGTATTTTCTGATCTGAAAATATAAGCAGAGTCCCTGCCAACTCCACTTCTCATAAGTGTTCAGATGCTGCCAAAGCAAGATGAACTGCTGTTCAGAAATGCATCATGTCTTAGAATTCCCTTAAATGGCCCAATGTCCACTCAAAATACTACCAGGACACAGATATAACTCTGATAATGCATTCTTTGCAGGCTGAAGTCAGGTGGATTTGGGAGATGGTGTTCTGGGGTAAATAAGAACTGAGCTGGGCAGTTTCCAGTGCTGTTTTTATACACTACATACATCTACATGGCAGAAGGACTCCACTGCTTACCCACCTTCTTTTGTGTTGTTTTCTTTCCCCTCAGAGGTGAATCTGGTGCTGGCAAGACAGAAAATACCAAGAAGGTCATTCAGTACCTGGCTGTTGTTGCTTCATCCCACAAGGGCAAGAAGGACACCAGCGTCACTGTAAGTGAGCTCTTCCCTACCCAACTCTCCCCCAGGCCTGTGAGGGCTGTGCTGAGGGGACTCTGCAAGGCAGGGACTGTGGCTTGTCAAACACTCGGCATATTAAGAGTACCCAGTTACGTCACAGCTCTGTGTTTATGGAAAAAAAATTGTTTGACACCATCTTAGGCATCAAATCAGAATGTACTTAGGGAGAACAGAAATATTCATGGCTTTCCGTATGCATAGCACCTATTTATATCCCAGCATGAAGGCCCTGAGATCTGCAAGGGCTCGAGTCCTTGTTTTACCCTTGACCTCTGGCAACTAAGAAGTTTGGGAAAGCCTGTAACTAACACATTGTCCAACTGCATCACAAAAATGTATACCAGCATTTAAACTTGCAAAGTTTTGATTGGATTTGTTAGTAAGTTTTCTTACTAACTAGCCAAGAGTCCCAGTATAAGACTTGTCTTTTCTTTTTACTGCTCTGTCAGAGGTAACAATTTTGTAAGGCACAATTTTTTAAAAGTACTTTGTGACTTCAAAATTTGTAAAAGTCTTGCCTGAGAGACTAAAGTTCATTTTCTTACTTTGAACCATGTACCTGGCCTCAAGATCATTACCATGGCTGAGGCTCTCAGCTGTCTTTGCTTTTCTCAGTGAGACAACTCCAGGTCCTACGTCATTTGCAACCTTTCAAACGTTACTCAAACTTCTGTAAAAAAATTAAGCCATTCACTTTTATGACAAAACAGGCTTAATTCAGGAAGACATTTCATTGTGTCTCAAAGACAAGATTGGGTACAAGATAAATAATTAGTAGGGAAGTGGGAAATAAAGTAAAAATCTCATCACCACCCTAGTGCTGGGTCTCGCAGCTGCCCCCGCCCATGTGTCAGCAGGTGGAGGATTCCAGAGCATGGTGTGTGCAGCCCTCCCTCTTCCACCACAAATAACTGGGCTCTTATGTACAGGGGATTCTAATTTGGGGTAGGGGAGGGAGTAGATGTCCTTTTGAGTAGTATTTTCTGGAAATCTGTGATTAAATTTAGTGGAAACAGTCCAAGACTAATGTTTAATATTTAATGTTATTGAAAAAAAAAAGCAATTTCTTCCTATTGAGTCCTTGCTCACTGTCTGGGGTAAATGAACTTGGGGTGCCAAGGCCATCCCTAACTGCAGTTGCTGCTGACTCCTCTGGGGAATTATCTGAGTCTCAGAATCAAATTTGCTCTGACACAGACCTGAAGGCAAATATCCATCACAGAAGAGCTGAGAGAAAGTCTAATTTGTTCTATACCATGCTGACAAATAGTAATTCAGTGATTAGGACTACTGACACTGCAATTTCAGTCATTAAAATATAATGAATAACAAAATGCACCAGAGAAGAACTAGGGATTTATCATAAAAATATTTGCCCTTGTCTGGTCCTGAGAGACGAACTTGGGACTGGATCCAAATCCCATCCCTTAGCTTCAGGTTTTTTCTTTCCTTCAGTAAATATGCTCTGTGTATGTTAATGGTATCTGTACCCTTGGTACAATCTGCAATGGATTGTTCATATCTGTATTCCTGGTTTATTTGCATGGAAACTGTGTACTGGTTATTTTAATACAGGAAAAACAATAAAAATGTCTGTCTAATGGAAATTATACTGACACTTGTTTTATACCATGTTATTCAACACAGCAAGGTCCATCTTTTGCCTACGTGAGTAACTTAGACTGTTTGATGTGTGTTTAAGGCACTGAGTGTAGATCTGCATGCTATTGTTGCACCCCAAAAATTCAAGAGAGATTTTGTTGAAATATGTTGTATGATATGATTAAAAGCAACAATAGCACCAAATGCTCTCACAAATCAACCCTAACTGTGTCAGGCTCCATGGTAAAGAATGAGGTCTGACACAGGCAGGGCCATCTTTCAAATATCACCCTCTTCTATATCTGTGTGTGTGTTCAAATTGCCATAGTTTGAATTAAATTTCCCACCATCCTGGAAGAGTCACTCAGCCTGAAATTAAACAGTGTGGTTTCTGAATGAAACACCCAAATGCTTCCTATGCTTCAGGTTGAACTTTTTAGGACTGTTGTGAAATAATTCCTAAACCTCACGGTGTTTGATTTGTTTGGCTGCATGCTTTCCATTTGTTATTGCTTGGAATTTTACATTTCCATGTAACTGTTGAGGATTGTTCACCACCACAAGAGTTAGCATGTTCTTAGCTTGCTGCTATGATGTGTAACAGAGCAATTCCCACTGCAGCACCTGTCTGCAGGTGTGTGACAGGCCCTCCTCTGTGTGCCATACTCATAGCCATGCTTTGGGAATACAGGCAGGTTTCCTGGCACATTCTTGGTGTTTCTGTGCCAGGCAAATGGGATTTGTTTTCTTTCATGCAGTCTTTTTTGCCCCATTCTGACTGCTGCCATGACAGTGTTGCCCCTTAGTTAATTTGGTAGTTCCTTTGACAATTTCTCTGAAAAAAAGAAAAATTAATTCATGGTTGGCATAGGCACCTCTGTGGAGTTTGGTGGCCTTACAGCTGCACACAGTGCTGGCCATCTGGAGCCAAAGTTTTATACCCAGGTTTATGGCATAGTTCAGTTCTCAGCAGTAGCAGGTGGTGTCTGTCTCATTTTAACAAACCAGGTTCTATTTTAGATGTCACCATCTGACTGCAGCAACACTCTTTGCTTATTCTGGAGTATTTAAGTCTACAGAATGTAACTGGACAGAGCTGCTCAGTACAGAGAATCTTCAGGGACTTTTAGGAATTCATTGTTCTAGGATTCCTGCATGAAGTTGTTAGGAAATCTTCCACTCTCTTCCTCCAACTTTTGGGTAATAAACTTTTTAATTACATTTTTGAGGTAGCTCTCATCATTGCCCCAGAAGTTACAAGACATTCAGGAGTAACATTTAGAAGAAGGTTACCAAGTCTGCACACTAATTGGGAAGCACTTTCATTTTCAAAATTATTTCTAGATACAAACAAAATACTGCCTTAATTTCTAATTAAAATTATTTAAATTATATCTTATTATCTATCAAGGACTTTTTCCTTTTCAGGGTGAGTTATTTGAAATAATGCATGTTACTACAGAGTAGTACTCAAAGAATAGTGTGGCAAAGAAAGTGTGAAGGTAAATGATCTCATAGGACTGAGTTGAATGAAAATTTCTGAAAAGCTGTATACATATGCAAAGTGTTTTTTCAACTTAATTGATTTGCTTAGAAATAGGATTAGGTAAATATATAGAATTAAATGCATGCTTGTTTCATTGCATGATTTGTTTCCTTAGCAATTACCAATCACAATTAACAATATAATATGAACTTTGTGTGTTTGCATGAGAATTCATTTTTCTAGTTTGAAATAAATCAATGCAGTTCCATATTTAACCTATGTAGCCTTGCATGGATCATTATTAATAGACCTGATGAAATCTGCTTTGTAGCTTTGTGCTGCATTACATTAAAATTATACTCGGCAAGTTATTCTAATTACATTGTCATTTGCTAGCAAAGGATCTCAATAAACTAACTTGGAAAAGACATGCTAGAGGTTCCTTTAAGAACACCCCTTTTAAAAACTATATTAAACTGGAAAAAAATAATTGACATTGAATGACCCTTTTTTTTTTTAAGGAAGGCCAGTCATGATGCTGAACAGATTAATAGAGTTTGATATGTCACAGGCAACAGGGCTGGAAAAGGGTCATGTATACAGGGCAGCATTCAATTGCACAAACAGATAAACATAAAGATTAATAGAGAATGAAAACAAATCTACATGAAATGCAGTATTCAGAAAAAAAATTAGAGATTTAAATTAGATTGCTCCTTTCTCTCCTGTGTACGAGTGTTGGTTTCAACCAAGTAATTATGAAGTTTAGTGTTAACTGCTTCTGAATGAATTCTAGGGTGAGCTGGAAAAACAGCTTCTCCAGGCAAACCCTATCCTTGAAGCTTTTGGAAATGCCAAAACTGTGAAGAATGACAACTCCTCCAGATTCGTAAGTAGGAGAAATCCAGTTCAGTCAGGGTGGGGGAGGTAAAACACCTTTTAAACCCCAGTGTACAGACACTGGCCCCCATCACTCTCTAAAGAAGCCTTAAAACTGATCCTTTAAAAACAATTTAGAATTCCCCTCTGAAACAGGAATTTGGCTTGATAGAAGATTAAAGATCAGGCTCACACTTGACAGTAACGTCCCTCACAATTTATCAGTCTATGTGTGACCTTTTAGAGTCCCCCCCCTGCTCCAGCACGTATCCACCTTCAGAATGTTTGCAAACCAAATCTCTACTTCCATTTTCTTTGCACCATTGTTGAGTATATATCTCATAAGGTGTACCTGTTACATCATGGTTAAGATATTAAATAGAAAATGGAGAAAAAAGAAAAAACATTTATACAGACTGGAGTTAGAACATTGTAAGCTGAGAGCTGTCACTGACAACACCTCTCGGGCAGTGCTGGCAGATGTCTGTTTTCCCTGCAGACCCTCCTCTCCCACCTCTGCTCCCTCCCTGCAAAGTTCAGAGATCCTTGTGCATCAACCTTAGCAGAGGGATTTACACAGATCCAACACTGTTCCCTCACACACCTTGTGAAAATCAAAGTAGAACATTGATGTCCTACCCCCAATTCCAAGTCCAGTTGGGAGAACTCCTTCCCTCTAAGTACCTGAACAAAATGTGGGGGGAAATCTGTGCAGAGGGAATATCAGAGAAGTTCACTTCCTTTCAGGCTGTTCCACAGGTCATCCCAGCAGGAGGGAGTCAAGCATGTTATTCATGGAAGGGTGATGTACACGTCTTATGAAAAAGGCTAAATACTGGCTAATATTGGCAAGCCTGGCATAACCTGAAAGAACAGCCCAATTTAGATCTTCTTTTCATTCACAGGGCAAATTCATCCGCATCAACTTCGATGTGACGGGCTACATTGTTGGAGCAAACATTGAGACCTGTATCCTTTCCAGTGAGCTGCTCTAGGCTGAGAGGAAGGAAGATAAACATTGCCATGTCCCAAGCTCATTGCATGTCTAAGAAAGGCAAATGTTGCCGAGGCTCCTGTAAACAAAGAGGAAGTGGCTCCGTTTATGCTGACATCAGCTTCTCAGCAAGTTTGTCTTGCTCTCAGGTTTGTTTTCAGGGCTGATTTCTCAGCTGTAGGAAAGGGAGCTACACCTCATATACAGCTTCAGAAACTGGACAACCCATACCTAAGGCATGGCAAGGGACATTTTCATGTCCAGAGAACTTGTCTTGCCTGGATGCTAAATAATGACTGCTATGTCAAATCATACAGCCAGAGCAGGGACCTGTGTATCAATAACCTGGATGTATTTTTTCCAGGAAAATGGACAGAGAAATTCAGCTCAGTCTGACCTTGCTTGTCAAGTATGTTGCTGTTCCTTTGGCTGTGTTTATGAGCTAGTATGTTTTAATGAACATATTCATATGCAGATGATTTCCTCAGTGTTCCACTGCTCATCTTTGCATACAGAAGGAGCTTTCTGCTCCAATAAATGAGAAAGAAGGATGCAGCGAGAAAGAAGGACCTTTTCCCTTCAGTGTAGCATCAAGCAAAAACAGTTTATCATTCTGCTCTTATTTTGACAACTGATCTTTAGAAAAAATCATATTTTAATATTTTTGGTCTTAACTGAAGTTTTATTTACAGCACTTTAGCTTTTAAAGAGTGAATCACTGACTGGTATTGAAATACACTATTGCTAACTTCATTTTTATTACCTTATAGTCACAAAAATGGTCCATAAATAACACTTGATTCTATTGCTTTTATACATACAATACTCACCTCAGGAGCTATGTTTTTTCTAGCAGCCCTACCTTATGTGTAAAGAATTATATTGGAACTTCATTTTCAAAGTAGTGTGAGTTCTATTGTGACTTTTATTTTTATATCTTGCATTTTAGAATAATTTTTAGGTTGCTTGTGCTTACTGCCATGATTACCAGCATTTACCCTGCAATAAGAGGTAGGAAATTGATCTGCTCTTTTTGGTAAGGATTGTACCAATACCAGAGCTCCTGCCACAGAATTAGACACATATTCATGTTAGACAAACAAATGGCAAATGTTTCAACAATGCTTTTGATGGTTCTGAGGTGATGGCACAATTAAGAAAGGACTGAATCATGTTATTGATTTTTTAACACACTTGACAAACAGATTTGCTTGAAAAATCCCGTGCAATTCGTCAGGCTAAAGATGAAAGAACGTTTCACATCTTTTACTATTTGATTGCTGGAGCTTCTGAACAAATGAGAAGTAAGTTCCTTACTAATGATACTCTCATCTTATTGAATAGTCTGAGCAATGGCTTGCCTAAGTATTTATCTTAATTTCTGTAATTATATGTCATTCAATCCTTTCCATAAATAAACAGCCATAGAAATAGCTATGTGTTTTAGCTATAGAAAATAATTCTCTCAAGTGAATTATAACCCCATAGGGAGAGGCATAATTCTGAGTAGGTCACATGTGGCATTAAATAAAAGCATTTTGAGAACAATGGCTCAGATTTGAGTCCATAGGACGCAAAATGACCCCAAGGTGCAAAGACATTCCCCAGTCACTAATGAAAACTGGAAACTTAACACCATCAAGCTTGCTAATTAGTTATTTTGAAAATATTTGTGCACCACAAAACCCTGAACTCCTCATACAAGCGGAATTTACCGTCAGTGATAATGTGGGGGGCTTTTTCTGTTGTTCCTTAGCAGAATTCATGAACCAAGAGCATGAAGTAGATGCACTTAAATAAAGTTTTTCTTCTTTTTAGATGATTTGTTGCTGGAAGGCTTCAACAATTACACCTTTCTATCTGGTGGCTACGTGCCTATTCCTTCTCAACAAGATGATGAAATGTTCCAGGAGACCTTGGAAGCCATGAGAATTATGGGCTTTACTGAAGAGGAGCAGACATGTGAGAATTATCAACACTGTATTCAAGAAATACATCTGCAAGTGACACTACATAGACATGCAAATGCAGAGGTTAATTCTATCCAGAATAATCACTTTGCAAAGCTAATTTGTGTTTATGAAAGGGAACAGTTCTCATTGGTACACCCTACATATCCAAAAAGAGATTACTGAGTCCAAACTAGCTCTATCAATAGTAATGACCATTTAAAGCCATTTTTCAGAACTTTACAACAACTAGCATGAAAAAGTTGCAAAATAATCTGATTTATTTTTTAAAGAAATGGAACATGCTCAAACAGCTGATATGTACTCGCTTTTCAGCAAAAAGAAAAATAAAAACAAAGAGCATGAAACAACAACTAAACTGTCTTGAAAATGTGGGCCTGCCAGAGACATCCACCTGCCCAGCTTTTACCTCTCAGCGTTGCTGGGAGAGTGCAGGGCCCTCGGATGCAAATTGCCATGTCCCAAGTGACACCTGGTGGCAAAAGCTGCATCCTCTCACTGCCTGGGCCTTGGAGCAGCTGCAGCAGCAGCAGAGCTCATCCCTCACCTGCATCAGTGACTGAGGGATGCTGAGCAAAACCCCAGCCTTGGTCAATACAGATGATGGTACTGGTGCACACTGGTCTGCTCTCCTGCCAGTACAGGTGTGGACAGCAGCATTCTCCACTGCAGCAACAGAAGTCATTATTTTACTGTCTGAACCCTCTCATTTCATGCTCTAAAGCAGAAGCCCATTAGGACAGTATTCTTCTCCTGTGTAAATTTACCAAATAAACAAAGACAGAAATACTCTTGAGTGACTGAGCAGGGAAGATGCTACAGGCACTGTGAGTGGAAGACAAATTCCTGAGATGTGGGGATCCAGCATAACTTAGCTTGAGGTGCTGGTGTTCCCAGACTGGCCCATTTGCTCCAGTGCACAGATTGTGGAGATTGTTGCTCAATCAGCTCTCAAACTCCTTCAGTTACTAGCACAGTCCTTTAAAACAAGCCTAACTCTTTCCAGAGAGGTACAGACTATCACAGGCAATAGAATGGATCTTTATTATTGCAGAGAACAGAGCTTTCAAAACGTGGCCATTCTGCTCCTCATTTATATTATCTGTTTCTCTTACAGCCATACTGAGGGTCGTTTCATCTGTGCTACAGCTGGGTAATATTGTCTTCAAGAAGGAGAGAAACACTGACCAAGCTTCTATGCCAGACGACACTGGTATGATTTTCCACTTCAAAATTTAGTTAACATTAAGAAATTAATAAAATAGCAACTGAATAAGCACTCTTTATCACTAATTTTTTATTTAATTGCTGTTACCTATGTAGCTCTCAGGCTTTAAAATGTAAACCATACTTAAAATCAGCTCAATTATCATTACCTTTTCTAGTAGTTTTGAATCCATAAATTGAGGAATAGTGAATTTTTTGCTTGGATCACAAATACCACTTTTATGGCAAGTGTTATCTCTTGTATGTACAAGAGAGGAGCTTTTAAGGAAGATAAATAACTCCATATACTGCCTGAGCTACTCATACTCACACTTACTGACCTGCTAAGAGACAATTCAGTCTGAAATAAAATCCCACTCTTTTTATTCTAGCTGCACAAAAAGTGTGCCACCTGATGGGGATTAATGTGACAGATTTCACAAGATCTATTCTGACCCCAAGGATCAAGGTCGGACGAGATGTTGTCCAGAAAGCCCAGACCAAAGAGCAGGTACCACGCACACTCTGCTTAGCTCTCCTGAAGCTATTCCCCCTTTTTCTATTTCTCCTTAAATTCTGTTTAAAGGGAAATGTCCATTTTCTGTCTCATTTATACAGAAATCAACAGTTAAGTGGGTTTCTTCTTTCACTTACAATCTCCTCCTACCTCTTCCAGGCGGACTTTGCCATCGAAGCTTTGGCCAAGGCAAAATTTGAGCGTCTTTTCCGCTGGATCCTGGCTCGTGTCAACAAAGCTCTCGACAAAACAAAAAGACAAGGAGCTTCTTTCCTGGGGATCCTTGATATTGCTGGATTTGAGATCTTTGAGGTATGTACTGTGGGACGCAAGCTGATTAAACTCATGTAGATCCTTATATTTTAATTACTTGAGTATGCAAAAGAAATACAAAATAGCAAATGCCACCCTGTCATTTCAGTTTGCTCTTGAAGGTCTCTTTCTCACAGCACTAATTCACTTTTTTCCTCTTCACAGGTCAATTCCTTTGAGCAGCTCTGCATCAACTACACTAATGAGAAACTTCAGCAGCTTTTCAACCACACCATGTTTATACTGGAGCAAGAGGAATACCAGCGAGAGGGCATTGAATGGAATTTCATTGACTTTGGCCTTGACCTGCAACCTTGCATTGAGCTGATCGAAAGACCGGTAAGATTCTCTCTCTGTAGGTGGGATACTGCATAGATATCAGTTATGTGTCAGTACAACAAGAGATCCTTTATTTCCTGGAAGGGGTGAAGAAGGTGGTGCTGTGTCTTTGCCTCTGCCTGTGATGATTCTGATCTGATACCGCTCCCATTGCAGACCAACCCTCCCGGTGTGCTGGCTCTGCTGGATGAAGAGTGCTGGTTCCCCAAGGCCACTGACACATCCTTTGTGGAGAAACTAATTCAAGAACAAGGCAACCATCCCAAATTCCAGAAGCCCAAGCAACTCAAGGACAAAACAGAGTTCTGTATAATGCACTATGCAGGAAAGGTACTGGACAGATTAAGCTACTTTGACTTAGGGAACTCCGATTCTTTGATACCCAAAGGATCAAAGGAAAACATTCTGGGACCTGCATTGATGAGACATGGCTTTAATTACATAATGTGCTTATTAAGTGCTTTAATTATACAACACATGAAATAAGATGTGGTTGTGCTAAGCTCACAAGAAAACAAAAATAACCAGTGAGGTTTTTGAAAATCCAAGTAATTTGGATTCTTTTCTAGATGCAGACTTTTTAAAGACATTAGTACATGTGAGAATAAATACTCAGCTCTCAACTCTAGAAAGTTTTGCACATTATTTGTCTGATTTTGTGTTAAAACAATGTCCCTGTGTTCTTGGACACTCCAGATTTCTTATCAAGAACAAATTTTTGATGTAGCACTCGCTGTTCCCTGCAGGTTACCTACAATGCAACTGCCTGGCTGACAAAGAACATGGATCCACTAAACGACAATGTGACTTCTCTGCTGAACCAGTCTTCAGACAAATTTGTAGCAGACCTTTGGAAGGATGGTATGAATCCCAACTCTAAATCAGTGATGGGGTTTAAAGGGAGAAACTCCTGCCAGAACTTTCTGACAGCCATTTCTTGCTGGCAGCACACAAGTATGAATGTGATAAGCAGGGAAGTGATTGAACTAAGAAATAAGAATGTGTTCTAAAGACATGTTTATGAAAACCTTCATTAGAGAGTTTTAAGCACTATCAAAAAAATTCTTTAATATTATTCAGCAACAGAATAAAAATTATTCATTACACTGTTAAAATGTTGCTGAATATGTAATATTGTAGACCTCATTTAATTCAGGTTATTGTTAGGTTTTATGAATCCTCTCATGTAAGCTCTGTACAGTTCTATTTAATTTATGGACATAATTAAATATATCCTGGGTATTCAGTTGCTCCATTCTGTCACTGCTTAACAAAATCCACATTTTCATCTTTGACAGAAGTAGACCATTTACCCAGAAGGGCTTCTAGTACATTTGTCAGAATGTCTATTGCATAAAAAATATACTGGTCCTCTTTGGCAAGCTGCAGTGTAACAATGCCAGTGATGGGTGCAATGTGAGGCGAGGACAGTTTATATAAACTGTTCCATTCTTTTCTGTTTCAGTGGACCGTATAGTTGGGCTGGACCAAATGGCCAAGATGAGTGAAAGCTCACTCCCCAGTTCTTCAAAAACCAAGAAAGGCATGTTCCGCACCGTTGGACAACTCTACAAGGAGCAGCTGACCAAACTGATGACCACCCTAAGGAACACCAATCCCAACTTTGTCCGCTGCATCATTCCAAATCATGAAAAAAGGGTAAATTTCAGATGCTCTGTTTTCAGACTCCTGGCACCTTATTCCTGTAGAGCTGCTTGCCACACGTGGCAGAGCTCTATGATGTCTTCAATATGTGGCCAGTAATATTTTTGTAGATTTGTGCTAAAAATACCTTCTGTTCCCTTTCCAGTCTGGCAAGCTTGATGCCCATCTAGTGCTGGAGCAGCTGCGCTGCAATGGTGTCTTGGAAGGGATCCGTATCTGCCGGCAGGGATTCCCCAACAGGATCGTGTTCCAGGAGTTCCGCCAGCGGTACGAGCCCCTCAGCCCAGCCCTGGGTTTAGCTGTAACACCTGTCTGTCTGTCTGTCTGTCTGTACAAAACCACCCAGTGCGTTTCAACTTCCCTAACATAAGCATCTTTTGGCAGATATGAAATTCTCGCTGCAAATGCCATTCCTAAAGGATTCATGGATGGGAAGCAGGCTTGCATACTCATGGTGAGGAAAGCATTTTTGGTCCCATTGATAATCAGGCCTATGCTTCTTATATAAAAGTGTTGAGACTGAACAGAAATGAGAAGTGATTTTTAGTACCCTAAGCCTCAGCACTGGAGTTAACAAATATCCCTGTTTTCCCCCAGATCAAAGCACTAGAACTTGATCCCAACTTGTACAGAATTGGGCAGAGTAAAATCTTCTTCAGAACTGGTGTTCTGGCTCACCTGGAAGAAGAGAGAGACCTGAAGATCACAGATGTTATTATCGCCTTCCAAGCTATGTCCCGAGGCTACCTGGCAAGAAAGTAAGCATATGTGCTGACAAATAGAATGTCTTCTGCAGCAGAAGATCTGCAGGGGCCTGTATTTCCATATAACAAACTGAAATTACTGAGACATTTCATTATTATTTATATTGCATTAGAACTTATGTCCAATAAAGATTCCACTTCCAGCCCAGAAGAGGCTGATTAGTGTAATTGCAGGGAAGCAGTTACACTGTGAGGCTGCTCACATCCTCTGTAAAATAAGCTGAGACAATGACCCAACATTTAAACATTTGTGTGTTTGTACCAGCAGGAGAAGGAGCATCCCAAGCCATGACTGCAGTCTTATGCACTGCAAGTAACAGCACCCCTGGCATCTATAAAACATAAAATAATTTCTTCCACAGCTTCAGTGTGGAGCTGATCATCTAGCATAATCTCAGTAATGTATAGCACAAAACTATCAACAATAATGCCTTTTTTCCTGCATAGTATCAAGGCTTTCAAATTGCCAGACAAAGAAATATGGTTCAAGAACAATGATCAGTGCAAGATCTAAGTGCCTGTGTACTCTGGAAAGATGTTCACACTCAGAAATAGATCTATACATCTGTGCCTACCCATGGAATGCAAACAGCCAAAAAACCAAAATAAAATACCATACAGCTAATCAGAGTTACCACCCTTCCTCAGGAAAGCACAGACACTGCTAAAGCAAGAAAAGAATTTGTGCCAGACTCCCCAAACTATGTGACTCATCATCAGACTCTCATGCCAGAGTTTCTTTGCTTAATGTGTGTACCTTGCAAACACCTTCTATTCTCAAACTGAACCAATTTGCTTTACATTTTTAATCACAGAGCCTTTGCCAAGAGACAGCAACAGTTGACTGCAATGAAGGTTATCCAAAGAAATTGTGCTGCTTACCTGAAGCTGAGGAACTGGCAGTGGTGGAGACTGTTTACTAAAGTGAGTGACTGCTATCAGTAAATCTGTTTTCCAAAATAAATGAAATGCACATGATACCAAGGTATATCTGGTCAGGCACACTCCTTGTTCCAAAGCCCATTGCAGCTGATGGCAAGAGCCTCATTAGTTTCACAAAATTTAGGGCTAGAGATACTCTGGATAGTTATCTAATGCCATTAACATTAACGTTAGTTCTAGCTTGAGAAGAAAACAGTCTAGTTAAGCAGAAATTCATAAAAGATTTTGCATATTTGGGGACTTCTTTTAATTGCCACAAAATGAAATAATTTCACAGGGGTGGATAATGAGAACACAGAGTAAAACTGAACTTTCTGCACATCCAGAGTGATATTTTTATGGGGAGCCCAGTACCTCAGGAATTCCTAACTGGGACACTAAATATCTTCCTGCTGGGCACTCATGCAAATTAAGTCTATTTTCCTATTAAAGAGGCCTGATTGTTTCAAGAATGGCCTTCAGTTTGGAGTCAGAAAACTTTTCCTACTTGGATTGATAGCAATGTCCTCTGCAACCAGAAATAGGCAGTAACACATACCTGTGTGCACATTGCCTTTCTATGCAGAAGATGTGGCTTTTGTACACTATTAAAGGATGAAAACAGGCCTGGAGCCATTCCAAAAGTGACAGTATCAGAGGTAGAGGTGCTCACAAGGCCCCAAGGATTAACACAGAGACAGCCAAGAGCAATGCTGCTGAGGCTCAGGGCTTTAAAGATGTTCCCATCAAGCTTGGCTGGACAGTATCTGTCCAATCTTGAGCAATGACAGCACTACCATAGTGCCAGTCAGCCCTTTAAGCACCATGCTCAGCAACACAAATACTGACACGAAACATTCTTTAAAAAACCTTTCTATTTCCAGGTGAAACCACTGCTGCAAGTCACCCGCCAAGAGGAAGAAATGCAGGCCAAGGATGAAGAACTACAGAAAACTAAGGAAAGACAACAAAAAGCAGAGAGTGAATTGAAGGAGCTGGAACAGAAACACTCACAGGTGATTTACAGCTCTGAGCCTCTGGGAAACACTAGCTGTTCTGTGACCATGTCTAGAAGCTGTTATAATAAAGGTGTCTGTCTCCTTTGCCCTCACGATTGTCTTCATAGCAATGGTCCAGAACAGAAGTCAGTGCAGACAAGCTCCCAGTCACTTCAGGAAAGGCCCAACATCCACACAAGAATGTGTGGTGGAGCTGCCTGCCTGTACTCCAGGACTGTCCAGTAAAACAACCAATTTGCACTCCAAGTCTTAACTCATCTCCATTTTATTTGTGCAGCTTGTTGAAGAGAAGAACCTCCTGGCAGAGCAGCTTCAGGCAGAAACTGAGCTGTATGCTGAGGCTGAGGAGATGAGAGTCCGTTTAGCTGCTAAGAAACAAGAGCTGGAAGAGATCCTACATGAGATGGAAGCCAGAATTGAGGAGGAGGAGGAACGCAGCCAGCAGCTGCAGGCAGAGAAGAAAAAGATGCAACAACAAATGCTGGTAAGGAGAGATAAATGACAAATACAGACAATAACTTGGATATCACTGAGACACAACAGACACTGGCAAACCTCAGATCCTAGGACAGTGCTTGCTGCACAGCCCTCTCTGGGATATCTGTGCCACTGGAGGCAGGAAAAACAATTGATGCTCTTTCCTCCAGAGTTCTCTTCTTCCTCATCTCAATCCTAATCTTTTCTCTAAAACATTATTTTAACAAATCTTTCCTTCTATGTTGTCAAGTATTACAGATTGTCTAATTCTTAATAAAAACAACAAAGTTTACAACATACAGTAATAAACATTAAGCATTTATTAAGAATTATATAGGTGGTATCTTATTTCCAGAATTCATGTTTTGTGGATTTCTTTTTCCTCCCTCAAAGGACCTTGAGGAACAGCTGGAAGAAGAAGAAGCAGCAAGGCAGAAACTGCAACTTGAAAAAGTAGCAGCAGATAGCAAGATAAAGAAAATGGAAGATGATATTCTGATAATGGAAGATCAGAATAACAAGCTAAGCAAGGTGAGTGTTCTTGGTCCACTTTCTTACTCTGAAAATAGTAGAAGTTGAGAGAAAACCTTCTCTTCCACTAGAACAACAGGAATACTCTTGCCTATCTAATCTCATGCATGTACAGTCACATCAAGTCATCCGTCCAGCTTGTATCAAATACATTCCTGAAAATTTTTCAATGTTCATTTAAACAATTCAAAATTGTGTAAAACTGCTGTTTGAGACCTGCTGTAGCAACAATATCTTCAAGCAAAATATCCACAGCTGTCAAGCACAATCAGTGGAAGACATGTCTTCTTGTCCAAGAGCAGACTAAATAATTCTCTTGGTTTTCAACTAATTTCAACCAAACTTCGTGTTTAAAACTGGAAGTAAGCATGTCTTCCAGTACTTTCCAAAAGGGAATGCTCCTGTGAACTGGACCCTGTACTTAGCAGTCATCAGAGAGGGCACAAGATTCTAAGAGCAGCAGCTTAGAGAACATGGAAGTCATAGACACCACTCCATAGCTCCTCTGTAACTGAAGAATTGAAATGTATCCCTACAATCTCAAGAAATACAGCATAAAATGACAGTCTCTTGGACATTTTTGGTGGCAAAGAGTTGATTTATGATCACCAATGACAGTTTTGCTAACAGAAGTATTTTATTTTTCTTAAGGAAAGAAAACAACTTGAGGAAAGAATAAGTGATCTAACAACAAATCTTGCAGAAGAAGAAGAAAAAGCCAAAAATCTTACAAAGCTCAAGAACAAACATGAATCTATGATTTCAGAACTTGAAGGTAACATGAACAATAGTTTATTGGGGGTTTTGTAGAATTTCTTCTTTTTCCTTGGCACAGAACAAAAAAATCTAAACAGAATCTGGAGAGAACTTCTAAAAAATCAGTGCGATATTTCCAAATTTTTTATGCTGAAGTCAGTTCAGTGAGAATTAACAAACCCCCATGGTGCCAAACCACAGAAACCTTTTAATTTTTGTATGTAAAGGAGTAGAGAGAAAAATGAGGGGGAAAAAATGCTTATGTTAGAGAAAGATAAAGAAATGCTTCTTTAGGGTGGCTAGAAATAAGGCGTTGCATGTTGCTCCAAAAACACAGTGACTTGTACTTAAATATATGGCGACACTGGAGGCCAGAACCATTTTCTGCCTATGGTTGAGATCAGATTGAGGACTCCTGGCACCATCACAATCCAGTGACCAAAATCCTTCTATTTCAGTGCGGCTGAAGAAGGAAGAGAAGAGCAGACAAGAACTGGACAAAGTTAAGCGGAAGCTGGACGGGGAAGTAAATGATCTGCACGAGCAGATTGCAGAGCTCCAGGCACAAATTGCTGACCTGAAGGCACAACTGGCCAAGAAGGAGGAAGAGCTGCAGGCTGCTCTGGCCAGGTACTCACTCCTAGGTCTGCACACAGTGGAAGGCCCAGGCTGGAACACATCTTGCTCCTTCCCAGTCACTGAGAAGCTCCAGCCATGAATCTCATCTCAGTTCACCCCCTCCGTGTGCTTCCCCATTTTCTAAATATCCTTTCGTGAAAAATAATTATGCTACTGCTTATCTATAGACAAATAATCTATTTTGTTAAATTACCTCCAGGTATCCTTGAAAACTCCTCTCCCCATAGGCAAGGGCAGTGCTGTCAAGTACAATGAAATGTATCAATCTACTTCATAGGCAATAGGCAAAAATTAATTGAGAGTCTGACCTTGATCCACTCCAGAATCTCGGTGGATTTTCTGTATATATTTAAGAGGGAAAACACTCAACCAAAACTTGCTGAATCAACTGATCAGCATCTCCAGGCATTGCATCCAGCTAAAGTACAGCTGTCTGATCTTTTTTGCATCAGTCCCCCCTTTCTTTGGCACAGTCTTGCACAGAACCTATAAGTCTTTAGTGTATACTGACTTCCTCAAAGTGAAATTGTTATTTCTTTTTTCTAATTTCTAAAATGAAATGCTCTCTTTTCAAAAAGGCTTGAAGACGAAACTACTCAGAAGAACAACGCCCTCAAGAAGATCCGTGAATTGGAATCTGTAATTTCTGACCTCCAGGAAGACTTGGAGTCTGAAAAAGCTGCAAGAAACAAAGCAGAAAAACAAAAGAGAGACCTCGGTGAAGAGCTGGAGGCTCTTAAGACAGAGCTTGAGGATACTTTGGATACCACAGCCACTCAGCAGGAGCTCAGGTATGGAGATGTAGCACAAGGGGCAAAAAGGAATGTCACCAAGCTCAGTACAACACTGCCATTAGCTGTGCAGTAGGGCTGGAATGCTCTTCTCTGCTGCTGCTCCACTGATGTGTGTCACCTCCCAGGGCAAAGCGTGAGCAGGAGGTCACAGTGCTGAAGAGAGCTCTGGAGGAGGAGACTCGAACTCATGAAGCCCAGGTCCAGGAGATGAGGCAAAAGCACACTCAGGCTGTGGAAGAGCTCACAGAGCAGCTGGAACAATTCAAACGGGTAAGCAGAAATCCATCTCATTGAAAACTATCCCCTAGATAACACCATTTCCTCTTATACATCATCTTTATTCACTTCTTCATGTTCTTGTAGGCTAAAGCAAACTTGGATAAGACCAAACAGTCACTGGAGAAAGACAATGCTGATCTGGCTAATGAAGTGAGGAGCCTGAATCAGGCCAAACAAGATGTGGAGCATAAGAAGAAAAAGCTGGAAGTACAGCTGCAGGATTTGCAGTCCAAATACACTGAGGGAGAGCGTGTTCGGACAGAACTCAATGAAAAAGTCCATAAATTACAGGTAGGAAGGAGCTGGATGCTTTGCTGTGACACCTTGGGACTGAGAAGCCCAGTTTCCACTGTTCTGTGAGGGTATATTTAGAGAAATTATGGCCCTGCAGCCAAAATGCTCATTTTTTGTCACCTTTAACTCCTACCTCAATTATCACACAATTAATCAGCTACAACCACTTCATCTCACTGAACTGGGAGCTTTTAGGCTCACCACCCCTCTGTGCATGTTGCAGTCTGTAATTCCATCACTGATTCAGTGACCTTGATGCAGATCTGCCAGTTTCTTTCTGTTTTTTCATTTTTGGGTGGTGGGAAAGATTGACAGGTATGCGGCTTTTGGAAATGCATTAGAGAGCAATTAAACGCACGTGCTCAGAAAAGATGACAATGAAAGGAGAATGCTCACGTATCTACAGTTTAAGAAATAACTAAAGATCATTTTAAATGGTTCTTTGGTAGATGTTCAATGTCCAGATACACTTACCAAGCTTATTGTTACATCTTGTTCATAGCTGCAGTAAGCTTTGCTTTATTATTTTAAGCTGGTGGATAAATAAGAAAATATAATCAAATGCATCAACTTCTGTCAAACTTGGGAAGAGAAAGGAAAATCCTCATTCTCCTTTGCAATTCATTGCGAGGAGCATACCATTATTGCTTTATGAATATGACAAGGTTTTGATAGAGTGTAATAAATACTATGGTAAATTAGAAAAAAATGGCATTTGGTAGGATTTCAGACAAATCCAAAGAAACTAAAGTTTGAGGAAGATTTCAAAGCTTTGCAAAATAACTGAGTTTATTCTCTGTGGCATCTCACAGGTGGAGGTTGAAAATGTCACCAGTTTGCTCAATGAAGCAGAAAGCAAAAATATCAAATTGACCAAAGATGTCGCAGCCTTAGGATCTCAGCTACAAGATACACAGGTAAACTTGCATCCAAGATCAGCTCACCTACTATATTCATAAAATGCACTATAGAAAGACCTAAACTAATGACTGTCTTGCCAATTGATGTGGTGACTGCAGGAGCTGCTTCAAGAAGAAACACGGCAGAAGCTAAACGTGTCCACCAAGCTCCGCCAGCTGGAGGATGACAAGAACAGCTTGCAGGAGCAGTTGGATGAAGAAGTAGAGGCAAAACAAAATCTGGAGAGACATATTTCAACACTGACAATACAGGTATCAGTGCCATAGTTAATCATTAACTCCATCACTGAGAGTTTTGTCAGGAATTCCAGAGGATCTGTAGAATTATCCTGGCACAGCACACAGTCCTTCAGGGAATTGGTGCTGTTAGCCCAGATGGCACCAGTGGTGCTCCACAATGGAGGCAGCAGTGTCCCTGTCCTTTAAAGTGGCATCCCTAGGACAGTTAAAAATGCAATGTAGCTCCACAGATAGTCTTGCACACGAGGCCTGTATGTGCATCATAGTTCTGTGTTCTGCCTCATTTTATGAAGGCTGGGTGATGGGTAACTGTCACCAGCTTCACACAGGTCACACTAGGAAAGCTCCAGGTCTTTGCTGTCCACTGGCCAAGTTTTTGTCTCTCTACCAAGTTTTGTTGTCACAGCTACAAAGTTTTGTCCTCTGAATTCAAATTTCAGCTCTCTGACTCTAAGAAGAAGATACAGGAATTCACCACCACAGTAGAATTCATGGAAGAAGGCAAAAAGAAACTTCAGAAGGAAATTGAAAGTCTCACACAACAGTTTGAGGAAAAGGCTGCTTCTTATGACAAACTGGAAAAAACCAAGAACAGACTCCAGCAGGAGCTGGATGACCTGGTGGTGGACTTAGACAACCAGCGTCAGCTGGTCTCCAACCTGGAGAAGAAACAGAAGAAGTTTGATCAGGTATGGATTTAAGATTCTCCCTTGCTCTGTTATCACCTGTCTGGAACTCACCAGGTGTCCACTGGGACAAGGGAACAAAACAATTAACTACAATTTAATTGTACAAAAAATGGTTCATTTTGTATTGATATGCCTTTATCAAAAGCAGAGATTCATCTCTGTCATTAACAACTGACAAGACAAGCTGCAATAGAAAACCCCTATTACTAATGACCTCGTGTATTGACACTATCTTTTTACAGATGCTAGCTGAAGAGAAGAACATCTCCTCAAAATATGCAGATGAAAGGGACAGAGCAGAAGCTGAAGCCAGAGAAAAGGAAACAAAGGCTTTGTCATTGGCTCGAGCACTTGAAGAGGCTTTGGAAGCCAAAGAAGAACTGGAGAGAACAAACAAAATGTTGAAAGCTGAAATGGAAGATCTTGTTAGCTCCAAAGATGATGTTGGCAAGAATGTAAGTTTTGGCTTTTGAACAATCTCCACAACAATAACTTAAAATAGCAGCTAAAAAAAGAGATCATTGTTTTCAGTGTGGGAAATTCTCTGCAGCATACAAATCCATTCAGCAAGATCAGATATTCCATACAGATTTCAAAGGTTATTCCATTTGTATCCAAATTTTCAAGGGACTTGGCAAAGTAACTTTAGGCTATGTTTATTTTCAACGTAACTTCAAGCATGAAGAAGATCCTAATTGATTTCTAAATAATATACGAATTTATTACACTTCTTTGAAATTGCAAACTCTGCAAATCTTATTAGTTGTATTTCACTTTGCCACCTGCCTTATATTTACTTACACAACTGCAGCAAATTTCCACTTCTGCATTGCCAATCACTTCTTTTATTACAGGGATATGATTATATTACTTCTAATACTAAATAAATTAAATTATGATATTTGACTAGATTAAAAATGAAATTCTGGGATAAAGAGAATATTGTTATTTTAGGACAGTTTTGCAAGTGTACAAAATAGAGCTAATTTATCCTTTTCAATGTAAATTAGTTCATTCATTGTGCACAGCTGATAGTTTCAAATGCGGCCTATACTGCAGGTATACTGTGTATAACTAGAATTATTTTTATTTCTCATACCAAGTCTATTAAATTCTCATTGCTTGAAAGGTCCATGAATTGGAGAAATCTAAACGGACACTTGAGCAGCAAGTAGAAGAGATGAAGACACAATTAGAAGAGCTAGAGGATGAGCTTCAGGCTGCTGAAGATGCCAAACTCAGGTTGGAAGTCAATATGCAGGCCCTGAAAGGCCAGTTTGAAAGAGATTTACAAGCCAGAGATGAACAGAATGAGGAGAAGAAAAGACAACTCCTCAGACAGGTACCATTCCTTACTATTGCCTTTGTAAATATCTAACCAAGCCAGTTAAAAGGCCCCAACCTAATGCCATTATTAAAGCACCTCACTAACTATAATGAGAAAAAAGCATTACATTGCCTTGTACATTTCATCACTTGGTGCTTAAAAAAAGAAGAAGAAAAAGAAAAGGGTTATTGTACTGAAAAAGGCAGGGGAGGTTCCCTGTTTCAGTAGCAGATACACAGTTACCAACAAATGTAGCTATTTAACTCTACAACCAATATAGTATATAACATATGAATTTCTATTTCTGACATAGTCAAAACCACTTTCCCTGTATTCTCAGTCAAGTGAAAAAAGACAATTTCTAATATATCTGTCCTCCCAAGGTACACTGAATGCATACAAAAGCATTGGAGATGAAAATAGGATAAAGCTTACTTGTACAGAAGTGTTGTGACAGCAGGGACAACTGCTGTAGTCATCATCTTGTAACACACATATTTCCATGAATACAGAACCCAAATTGCTGAGTCCTTTCAAAAACCTTTAATTTTGGGACAAAATGGAAATCTGTTTTAACTGCCAGGGAAATCACAGTTAACAGAGATATGGGATGTGTATACACTATTCAAACATACCCAGAGTCTTTAGGAGTGCCCAAGGACTTTCCTAAACTGAACTTGTTTTCCTTAATGATCAGCTCCATGAATATGAAACGGAACTGGAAGATGAGCGGAAGCAGCGTGCCCTGGCAGCTGCCGCCAAAAAGAAGCTGGAGATGGATGTCAAAGACCTGGAGAGCCAGGCTGACTCTGCTAACAAAGGTCGGGAAGAAGCCATCAAACAACTTCGCAAATTACAGGTAAGTCACCCCCAAAATACAGTTTTTCCCACTGCTGTGTCTCATACAGCCACAATACAGAAGTTTGGTGACATCTGTGAACTTGGTGCCCATTACAGGTGATTGGTCTGAGGGGGAATTTTAACTAGACTGCCAATTCAAATACCAGTATTTGAATGCTCAGTTTGAATGACAGTGGAAAAATTCACAGGGCAAATGATTAAAATCTTAAATTTCATCATGGTAGAGAGCTTCCAGAATTCTCCAGCCAACACTCATCTGCTACTGACTTACCCACATGGAGGAAAACAAAGATTCACATGAAAAGAAATGACTGTAAGATAAAACCTGTTACAGGGCTTCAATCCAGGTTCTAACACTTGACTCAAGAGCATAAAAGACTGTTCAGAAATCAGGTTGTCTCTGAATTAGCATGCTCCTGGTTCACACTTTGAATCTCCAAATCAACTGTTCAGTCACATGCTAACAACTAAACAACAAAAATTTTCTTCATCAGAAGGATTAAGACAGTAGATGTACTCAAATATTCAGAGGACATATGGACAATAGGTATTACAAAAGATTCAGGTGTTCAAGTGGAAGCATCGCCCTCCTTGGAATAGCATTTCAGATCTTTCCAACATGTGCTACCAGATCTCTACAGAAAATATCATTTCAGCAGTATTATGACTATGTAACTGTGCATGTGTTCTGCTCTGTCCACATTTCTTTCGACTGAAGTTGTAACAAATTTGTTATTCTTTTCAACAAGGCTCAGATGAAGGACTACCAACGAGAGCTGGATGATGCACGGGCTGCCAGAGAAGAAATATTTGCCACAGCCAGAGAAAATGAGAAGAAAGCAAAGAGCCTGGAAGCAGAACTCATGCAGCTTCAGGAGGTAAAGTGGGAAATCTACAGCAGAATGAAGGAGATTACACATGGCCTTCAGTAGCAAAACAGAACTGCAGTAGAAGTAATCTAACAGCTCTTAGGAACTGAACTTGTAACAAGTTCCATGTGCTCCATGCACTCTACTAAAGCTGTTGGATCTACATCTGAGCACAGACAAGCTGAGCTGAGAAAAATCACCTTGGAAGAAGGTACAGATTGCCAGGCTTAAAGGGAAATGAACTGTACAATCCAACAAAAATTGTTTTCAATAGCAATAAATTCTTGAGGGCTTAGTGCTATTATTCCTACCTGTATTAAATAGCAATCTTGTGACTAAAACAAATAAAACAGAAACCAGCTGACAGGCTGGATAAAGTGTATTTCATTGTACTTCCCTAGGATTTATGATAAGACAAGAATTTATTCTGTTAACAAGACAACCCATCTCATAACAGCTTTACAAAATTTACAGTGCTCTGAATCATGCTGTAAGTATTTGAACATTTACTTATTTCTTTGCTATGCTGCTTTTTCCATTTCTCCAGGACCTGGCTGCTGCAGAAAGAGCTCGCAAACAAGCAGACCAGGAGAAAGAGGAGATGGCAGAGGAACTTAGAAGTGCTGCCTCTGGAAGGTAGGAATACACCAAATTACACAGAAGGCTCTGAATGTGCTGCCAATGCTGCCAAGAGAAGTTTTGTTCCATTCCCAACTGCCATCTGGTCTTGACAGCACAACATGCACACATATGACCACTTTCATTGAAATATCTAGTTCTCTGTCTCAATTATTGGCAGTTCATCATACATTCATAACATGTGGTCAGAGCCATAGCTACTCACTTTTTAAATTTAAACTTCCAGGACAAGCCTCCAGGATGAGAAACGGCGCCTGGAGGCAAGAATTGCCCAACTGGAGGAAGAGCTGGAAGAGGAGCAGAGCAACATAGAGGCAATGAGTGACCGCATGAGGAAAGCAGTACAGCAGGTACAGCTCATTCCAGCACAGCACTTTCTGTTTGTATTCCAGCAAAAGCTACTTGTGGTTCTGAATATCTGGAGGATTGCCATCCCAAATTGCCACCTGTCATTTGTCTGAAAGCATGCAACACTTCTGAGAGCATGCAGCCCTTGTGACAGCATCCCTTCCCACCTTGCAGGCAGACCAGCTGAACAATGAGCTGGCAACAGAGCGCTCAACTGCACAGAAGAACGAAAATGCCCGGCAGCAACTGGAGAGGCAGAACAAAGAGCTAAAGGGCAAGCTGCAGGAGATGGAGGGAGCTGTGAAGAACAAATTCAAAGCTACAATTGCTGCTCTGGAGGCCAAAATTGCTTCTCTCGAAGAGCAATTGGAACAGGAAGCCAGGTACTGGTCTCCTAGGGGGCACAGCTGCCCATTTATTGTTCCAGTTAATGAGACAGAAAATAAACAAAGGCAAGCAGGATTTGTGTCATCAAGGTCTCATTGCCATTAAACTTGGTAAAGTCTCTTTCTCACTTAACATTTCTGAGACATATGGCAAGTAACTGGAGGTGCTACAGTTTCTGATTAAGCTCCATTTTACTGTTGAAAAGTTCTACTGGTACCAAAGGCAAGGATCTGCTCCCCTACATTTCAGAGTAACTGCCCTATGACTCTACCAGGTTAATTGCCATAACACATTGTGCCACTTGTTGGATTATTCCTTGAGGAGATCACCTTGTGTTTCAGAACACATCTCCTGGAGCACCCCTAGCATACAGTTAGACATATATTTGGTTTTGTTTTGATCAGAAGAATAGGGCCTTTAAGTTTTCCTTAGAATTCACCTGTTAAATTCAGTAAAACTTTTAACACAGGGGTCCTTGGTGCCAATTCCATGAGCCACAAGGCCAAGGCAGGTGGAGAGTGCAGAGCTTGCACATCACCAAACACTGCCCTGTCATTGCAGAGAGAAGCAGGCAGCGGCCAAGACGCTGCGTCAGAAGGACAAGAAGCTGAAGGATGCACTGCTGCAGGTGGAGGATGAGAGGAAGCAGGCAGAGCAGTACAAAGATCAGGTACAGACTGACACAAGGGTCTTTGGTCGAGGGCACGGGAGTTCTCAGGTTTTGCCCTAAGAAAGGAAGATCCCATGTTGTGCCTTAAGCAAATGGCCTTCTAGAAAGCAGACTGTAGGCTTGGATTCTGTGCTGGGAGAGCCATATAGTCCATTACTAAAAGATGGGACAATATAATTCTTCCATGCTACATCAAGTGCCAAAGCACAAGTCCTGGTTAATCAGCCAGATGCAACAGTCTGACTGCACAGCAATATACAGGACTGTGCACAACACCCTTGGTGCTATATGAATAGAGATGCTGAACACATTGTAGATTAAAATTTTAGCTTTATCTAATGCACATCCATCTGCAAGCCCAAAAAGCAGAGGTAGAACTGTGCAGCAAAAGAAACAACGAGGTTGTGTCTGAATACAGTAGCTATCAGCAAAATGAACTCCCACAAAGCAAAGTTATTGTCAGGCTGTAAGCTTCCACCTTTGATTCAGGACATGTTTCTGTACAACTCTCAATAGAAGCATGGCATTAAAATGAGGAATGTAAAGCTCTTAGATCTGTTTTAAATTAAAGCATTGCTCTAAAATTTCCCTTTAGGCCGAGAAGGGCAACACACGGCTCAAGCAGCTGAAAAGGCAGCTGGAGGAGGCTGAGGAGGAGTCCCAGCGCATCAATGCAAACCGCAGGAAGCTGCAGAGGGAGCTGGATGAAGCCAACGAGAGCAACGAAGCCCTGGGCCGTGAGGTTGCAGCACTAAAGAGCAAGCTCAGGTAGAGTGCCCTTGTTTGGGACAGCCCTTCCCACTCACTGACAGCCGTGAAATTTAGTGCTGAACTACAAATGTGGAAAAAAATCTGTCAGGTAAAGAACAGACACTGATGATGCTGCGAAGTTACTCTTTGTGTTAGCTTGGCACTCAGAACAAAAGGCTGAAGTCAGGAGTGAAGTGCGTTTCATAGACTGCAGCAGCCTCAGGATTTCAGCTGAGATCAACTGTGGTAACATGGCACAGGCCTTACTCTTCTCTAATCAAAATCCTTTTGGCTTAAATTGGATCAGAATTAGGCTTGGTTGCTTTTGAAAACACCCCTAATATAATGGCTGTATCTATTTGAACAGAAGCAGTCACAGAAGGGTAGAAATGCTTGTGCTTTTCACACTTTCACACATGCACAACTCACACGTAATGACTGTGAACAGTCTTGGACATCACAGGCAGTAAAAGGCAAAGCACATTAAATTATTCTTATTCCAAACTCTCTGTGGACTTCACCGCTGTGGGATTCAGTGTCATCAGAGCAAGGAAAAGATTAAAATGTCCCATTGCATTTTCTTGTTAAAACTGCATGGGAAAAAGATAAAGCTGTGATCAGTCAGCTACATCCCTGAGTTTTGCACTCACTGGGTTTGAAAACATGAGCTCACTGAAATAAAGAGGCTGACTTGAGTTATAAAGAAGCTGCTCTATCTGCATCACTATACCATAAAATTTTGCCTTCAACCTAAGACCAGCAACATGTGAGATGAAAAAAAAGCACCTGTCTAGTTGTGTTATTGAATTAGTTTGCCAGAGTATTTATCAGTAACCTGTTTCAGTGTTACTGGATGTGGATTCCCTTCAAAGTGAAGAGTTATGGATGTGGCAGCCTTTTCCTACACCTTGGGTAGTACATGCTCCTGGCTGCTTTACAAAGCAGTGGCTGTGTCCAGCCCTTTTACATAGAACATCATAAGGCTCATTTTTGTTTTATCTAAATGTAATGTAATTGGCTGTAATGTACTTTGTTTAATTATTTAGAAGTAATTAGCTGCCTCTGATCATGACCATGTGCCTAGTATAACTGCCAGGACTCTCTATCTCTGTTTCAGAGGGACACAGGAACCTTCGCATGACTAAGCAGGTACCATGCCTTCAACTTTGCAGCTAGCTTGTATTGCACAAATATCCATTTTCTTTGGCCCTGGTTAAAATTATGTGAGGTTTCTGCAAACTGTGAAGGCTTGGATATCTTGGCATTAATCTGTTTTATCAAAAAAAGACAAATATTACAATAATCTAGCTACCATCAGCTGTTCATCAGTGATACATCTTTCTTACAAGAAGGTTATGTACTGACGTAGACTTACCAATGTTGCATTCTCACAAGCTCTACCAACAGAGTACCTAAGCAAGTACTCTGATTTTTTCTGCATGATTTTTTTTTGCACATAATTCTTGTGCACTGCCACAAAGAGTAAGTTTTTTTCAAATAAAATACACCATTGATTAGTAAAATTGATTAAAAGGACTAATGAATATGGAGTGTCACAGCATGTCATTAGAATTTCACAGTATTTCTTGTGCCTACTGTAATGCTGACCTAAGGTAAGAGCCCATCTAATTCACCTGAGATTTGGGAAGACCTTACTTGCATGTGATTTATCACACACCACACAATCACAGACAAAAGAGAAAGTCTTGCCTTTCATTACACAGCACTCTGTGCCTGAATTGCTTATAAAGAGTTATTACTGAGGCTTTTAGAGCTATTTTACAGACATTACATCACTTGTTTACTGTTATTAAAACAGAGAGCACAGACACAAAAATTAAAGCTGACACTGTAACCTAGCACAGCATTATGTTGTACTTACTAGCACATTCTCTGGAGACAGGAATAATACCTGCACTGCAAAAATTAAAGAGCTATTGCCTTGTAATATTTGTATACTTTCTATTTTACATACGCTGGATTTTGCTGCAAATACACAAATATTTAAAGATGATGTCTTGTCCTTGCACGTGCCTTTTAGTCAGCCTAAGACTTCCAGTCAGACTGTTCCCACTCCAGTAGCACTTGTTCAAAGGCAGGTTAAATACAGAGGTGCTAAGCAAACACTGATGCTGAAGGCTTGTCCCAGATACACACGTTATTCTAAAGGTAAACAAATCCACAGGGCCAATATCAGTTTAAAGAACTGGTAAGTTTATGAATACTGCAACAGTTTAATAAGTAGTTAGTGGGTGATAAGGAGTTCACTTTGTAGCCAAAACTGTAGTGCACAATTTGATGAGACTCTTGCTGTCATTCCACCCAGTCCCACCTTCTCTTTCAGCATTTCAGTGAATTACTGCAGCACAAATGACTCGTGAGTACATGAGTCCAGACAGCACAAGTCCAAGGGGGTGGAGGGCTCTTCTTTATTAACAAGAATTAACAAATTTATTAACCTAATTAGAACTTTCTTGCTAAATAATAATAACAAATATCTGCTACCATAAAATAGTAGGCCCTGCTGTTAGACCCTGCCAAGCCCACACCAGGGTAGGAATGACACACCCCTGTGCTCCATACGTGCCATCAGCACCAGAACAACCATGGCTCCCTATCAGCAGAATTTACATGAGGCTTCATTAGCCAGCTAATTGCCTGCTCACACTGAAGTTTAAGGGCAGAATTATGGAAAACAAACTACATGTTGCATTTCCATCTTGGAAATGCAGATTTGTGCCTCTGAACTAAGTTAGTCCAGCCTATGTTCCTACCCTCTTCCCTCATATGGAAGATTGAACTTTGGACTTAAATAGCTGCTTCAGAAAGGGCACTGGCTTAGTCTTTTGCAAGGACAAGACAAGCCTTTAAATATTTATGCATGATTGCTGTACCCAAAAGTGCAGTCTCGGACCTATTTAACACCAAATTAGTATTTTTGGCACAATATCCAGTGATCATGAATTTATTTTATTGCTTATATCTGTGGTCTCAAGCCTTTACAAAGGTTTGCTTAACGAGGGGCAAGTGAGAGGTTGTGTCACAAAACTGAAATGCTTTGTAGCACATTAGCAACGGAGGCCATGGGACAAACCCAGCTTCTGTCTCACTTGCTCACACCTCCCCAAAAATTAACCTTGAGGACAAAGTGTCCCTGCCTTGGGATGTGCCTATGAAATATATGGGGATGGGAGGGAGATGGGAGAGGAAAAGGGGCTGAAGTGGGAAAGGCATTTTTTGTAATACAGCGGCACTGCTAAGCATCAGTCCCTGGGTTACAACAGTTCCAAAGCAATGAATGTTTCCTCTCTCTGGAAAGAGATTGGAGTTACTCAGAACCTGGATGTCACAGCACCTGTGGTGTCCTGACCAATGCAGCCTGTGCAGAGAGGAACTGTGGGCTCAGAAATGCCTGCTGGCATCCACAGCACTGCCCCAGGCCCAGGGCTCACGGGCCTTCAGGAACTGGTGGGCAGAAATTCCACACAAATTGCTCTCTCTGCTCCCTCCTCCAGAGGGACAGGAGGGACACTCCTCTGCTGTGCCTTCCACTCCTTTCAAGTACCACCAGCTGCAGTTCCCATAAGGGAAAACAGTGAAATGAAAGAGTTGGGGGTGACTTGGGGCTGATGAGACTGCGCAGAGGAGGACAAGGACACAAGCACAAGAACAGGAAACCCATCACATTTCCAAGCAACTGGGTGCCTCAGCCTGTTCACAAATTAATATTACATGTTACAGAAAAGAAAGTGGTATTAGAGGCGCACAGCTCTTGGCTTTTCTGCATTTAGAACCATCAGCCCCACAGGTCCCGTTACAAAACTCTGCTTATTTGTGAGGACTCCAAATGACCTAACACCTGATATTTTTTTTTCTATTTTTCCCCCTTACTGCAGGAGGGGAAATGAGCCAGCATCTTTTGCCCCACCCCGTAGATCTGGAGGCAGAAGAATAATTGAGAATGCAACAGATGGAGGTGATGACGAAATGGATGCAAGAGATGGAGATTTCAATGGAACAAAAGCCAGTGAATAAACACGCTTTAAAAATTGCACTGCAGCAAGGGGAGGGAGGGAGGACAATATTTAGCACTGTATAAGTCTACTCTTAGTGTCAAGGTCACATACAGCCACTCCTCTGACAGATAAAAGCACAACTGCCTTGTCTCCAATGTATAGACTGACGCTAAAAGTACTCCAAAACTTAACTTACTACGAAGTGTATCTGAAAAGGAGGGGATTTTTAACAGAGTAATTCTCTTTGAGAATCTTGCAGAAAGTGAGTTCTAGTAGCTCAAATGATTTAAATCCCAGTGAATTATAGTCTACACAGGATTTGTGAGATTGTTGCAGGGGAAAAAAAAGGCACTGGTCAGTTATCTTTTCTTAAACTTTCATTTTGTTTTGAGTATTCAATTAATATAGGGTTTTCTCCTGGTTACTACACCCCTGATGCACAATTCACAAGGTGGAAGTGCCTTTTTAATCACTTACTGAAAAATATCATTTGTTCAAATTAAATCAACTGTTACAGTTTTATATGCACCATGGATGTGCTTACACACTAATAAAAGGCTATAAAAATGACTCCACTATTTTTGTGTACAGGTGTCACTTGAAGGGAAGGGGGGATGCAGCAGAGCTTCCCTAAACCTGAGGTACTTCTTACAAAAGTTCATCTGTAATCGTTACAGCAAACCCCTGATTTTCTCCAAAGCAATGCTTTTGAAGAAATACAAAAAGGTCTGTGCACTGAGCTGGAAGTAAAATGGCATAAGCACATGGGACAGGTTTGATTCCCTCATGGACACACAGTGCTGAGGTGCACTGGGATGCATCCAAGGGCTGACAGACACAGGACCTGCAGGAGACTTGCAGCACTCTGTGCAGGAGCTGGAAAGCAGTGGGGGCCCTGCCTGTGTCTGTGGGCAATGAACCCACCACCCTCTGATGTCTGTTACGTGCAGAAACATTTCCAACCAAAGCCTCTAGAGCAGGCTGAAATCATTAGAAACAGCAGCCCACACTGAATGCAGGGATCCAAGCCAAGCTATTCTGCATGAAGGGATCAGCATGCAGTTACTTCTTATTTTTGGAGCACTTCAGCAAGACCACAACCTACTCTTGGGAGCTAGCAGGACCTACCACAAACCCATGCAGCTCAAGCACTTTCAGACAGCAGCAGCTCTGTGGTCACACCGGGGCAGTAGGGAGCCATGCACAGCAAAGCAGGATGTAAAATCACTCTAAATCCAGTGCAGAGAGCTTACTTGATGCCTTTGATTGAACAGCCAGTGAACCTTAAGCAGTGTGAGATCAAATCATGCATGAACATCCACCTTGACAGCTAAAGCAATCATCATCTAAATCTAAGCATTGTCTCCCAAGTGCAGAGATCACAAACTGGGGATTCAGACTAGGCACCATTTAATCAGCAGAACCGGAGCCCAGAGAATTCTCTCTGCTCATGAAAGAGTAAAGGAAGAGTCCATTTAGAGCAATTAAGATGACAAGCTGAGCAGAGAGGGGTTAAGAGTTATTGGATAAGACTTGATCATTGCTTGAACAGGCACAGAGCCCAGCTCTGTAAAGATGCTCAAGAGCTGGCTGTTAACACAGTTTGTGAGCCTGCATGTGTGGGAACAAGGACACAAGCAAGTCAGACTTCATAATAATTGGTCTTAAGCACCAATGCTTGGAGCAGAACCAGCAAACTGAACATGTAACAACTTGCAAAAAAACTCAAAAAGCATCAACAAGTCGCATTCAAAATAAGCTTTATTCTGCTCCCCAGTCAAACCAACTTCATAGGTAGACTGAAAAATGGAAATGATCTGTGGTTTTCATATTATAGAGAAATAGATGCATCAGTGGCTGTTTTCATAGAACTTCCTTTAAAAAAAAAAAAAAATCCCAAAAAACATCAAACCCATTTACGTTTTCTTTTGTCAAGTAAGCTCTCCCTATCCCCTGCCACAAAAAAAAAAACCTCCATAAAAATTGTTTAGTCATGATTAGTTTTGCAAGTACAGGCTTCCATAAAATACATTAACACTGGGAATGAATCTACTCCATTCACAAAACAAATGCAGTAATGTTCTACAAGGGGAAAAATTATTTTTAAATAATTCTCTACGCATATTCACTTCTCTAGCATAGAGGGTTTTTCATGTTAAAAAAGCATTTCTAAATTAGTAACAGCTGATATATTCACATGGAAAAATAAAACAACAAAAAATAATCACTAACACCCAAGGCACCTTAGTGAAGGGAGGTTTGTAAAGCAGTAAAACCCACCTATCAAGATGTTAGAACTAGGAACTTAATCAGGTCTAGCCTCCTACAACCACCAGGCTTTATGGGCCACTATGGGGATAATTAAAAAAGAAAAAAATTGTCTACATGCTATTAGCTCTGAGATCTCCTGAGCACTCTCAGCACTAGACATGTCTCACCTTTAACCATGACCTGGTTCTGAATGACAAATCATTGCTTACAGAAACATCTTGCCACTACAGAGGCAGGTTTTTGTGCAGCAACGTTCTGGTCAGCAAACGTCCCACGAGGAGCTGAGCAGCTTCCCTGCAGAAATACACCTTTCTCCACATAAAAACACTCCTTTAATTTGGTTGACTGCAGCACACAACACCCACGGTAGAAAGCAGAATTCCAGCCAGAGCTGGAGGTGTATTAACACCAAAAGCCAAAGCCTGAGGAGCTGCATTGGGAATATTGCTGTGTTGTAAGCAGAAGGACAATGGCTTTGGCAGTCAAAAGAAGCAACCTTCAAGGAGCTATTTACAGTAGCTGATGCAGGAAGCAATTCCCAGTCCTGCACTGCCACAGTCAGCATTGCTTTGTCACACTTTGTCACCCACAGAACTTGCCCAGAGGCCACACTGGAAGCCACTGCCAATTGTGACTTCTTGTTCAGCTCTCACCTACCCTGACACTGCTGTCTGCTCGCTCATTGATATTCTCTTTAAAACTAAAGTTTGAAATAGACATTTCTTCTCCTTTCCCAAAGCCAGCCAGGTTTTTCATAGCAGCATCTTGACAACACTTTGTGAGGGATGGCTCATGGGTCCTGCAGTGTGTGAAGGCCGTGTTCCAAACTCCAGGCGTTTCACCAACCTGCAAACGCAGAACAGAAGTCACTGCATTCCTCACTCAGTGTAACCATGCTCACAATAACTGCTCACTTCCAGAGCACACCACTCAGCTGGGAAACCAGCAGACCAAAGAACAGCACTCTGAGCACTGCATGAGCCCAATCCTTAGCTGGGCTGAGTTTCCACTGTAACACAGGGTTCCATTTCCCTATGGTAATCAACACTATCTTTTACAGGTGTTGGAATTCCAGTTTAGCATTGCAGCAGTCGATAGATAATCAGCTGCATGAGTATGTAAATGTATGGCCCCTGAGGCTTTCTTGCAGGAGCTTTCACGAGGTTTCTTCCCAGGCTAGGAGTACAACGTGGAACATTCCTTCTAAACAACACCACCAGGCACTGGGTACCAGGACAAACCAGCACAAGGGTCTGGCTAAAGAATTAAGTCTGAAACAAAGTGTACTATAGGCACTTACCTTACACAGAATCTAAAGAATGTGCAGTACAGGATTGCCAGAGTTTAAGCAGACACTGAATGGCAATTTGCAATAACCTTGCTGATTTTTCTTCATTTGATTGAAAAAAGCCAACCAGTTCAAACATTGAGAGAAATTTCTAAGTTGAGTAAGGTAACTTCTTGTCAGCTGCTACTTAAAAACACATCTTAGCAACTGTAAAGCATTCTGAGTGCACCCACTATTCACCTTTTTTCCAGTTCTCCCATAAGTGAAAGAATGTAAGTTATGATTAGGAAAGTCTCCCTACATGCCTGAGACATAACTTGCACAAGAACATAAAGCATAAAATAAATTGAACCAATAAACAAGAACTGTAGTACTTATAATAAAACACATCTTGGACTTGCTTCAAACTTGAGGTATTCAAAACTTTATTTCAGTCAGTCTTCAAATTCAGCAGCTAGTGATTCCAAATTTTAAACTGACCCAAACATTGAAATCATAACCCTGAATAAATGAATTTCACATACTTTGAAAACAAATCTGTCTCTACCAAAACAGAGACTTAATACTAAATACCAGTCCCTAAGTTCCACCACCAAGGGCTGTCAGAAGGACACCAGCAGAGCCCAGCACTCACCCTGCATCATGGTGAGGATTCAGGCGCGTTTCAAGGACATCTCTGTTCATGTACATGGACACTGAAGGTCTGTTTGGAGACTGGTCATACACAAAGTTCCGGCAAGATGCAAGCTTGGACTCCAAGGCCTGAAGTAAACAGATGAGGCAAGTGTCAGAACCCTTCTGTTTCAGAAGATGGCATCGTGGCACACCAAAATGGCACTGGAGTGTGTGGGTTTGGGGTTTTGTTCTTTCTTTAAGAGTGAGTTGTCCAGTAGAGGAACCTGCTAGACCCCAGTGCCACAGGAGTTCTGAATTTGTGAAGAGATGAAGACAGTCATCTCTCTAAAGCTGAATCTCTGTTTCTCTGATTATCTTCACCAGCAGGAACACAAAATCTTCACTTCCCTCAGGGAGATTTTTACTTCTTTCTTACAGGCATCATTTTTTAGATTACTAAATCTTCATTTGAGCTATTTGCTTCCTTAGACATGTATTAGCTGGTACACCAGAGGGAATGACCCACAGATATCCTATTCTCCATCACATGCTCCCATTCTAGATGACTCCACCTTTATTGAGTTACTTTTTGCTGTATCAGTTCTGCAGCTCAGCCCATCAAAGTCTCATACAAATGCTCATAACAACACAGCACCAAGGCATAAGGAATGAAACACAAGCAATGGGAGAACTTTCCCAACATCAGCACCACCTTAAATATCCAACTACAGCTTAGCAGGACATTAGGCCTTGCGCAAAAGATCACTGGACTCTTAAAGCACACTTCACTAGAAGCCTTTTGGACAGCAGGCAGCAGCCTGCTAACTCCTCTGCCTTTCACAGGAGCAGATCCCTTCTCATTTTACTCATGCTGACTTACTTTTTCTGCACATGCACTTTGAGAAATTCCTACGAGGAGATCTTATCCCCATCTGGGTTAGAAGTTAGAAAAACAACCAGGGCCCATCTTTATTTGGGGGTTGGTCAGAAACGCTTGAAGTCCAGACCAATCCCAAGGCCACACTTAGCTAACCTGGGGCCAAGAGACTCTTTCCAGCCTCCCTGAACAGCAGCACAAGCAGTGCTGACTGCAGTTTCCAGGAGCTCCAGCTTTCCCAAGGCATTGCCTGGCAGGTTATCACTCACCCCCACTTTTCGCAGCAAGTCTCCCACAATATTAAGTGCAGATATTCTTGCAGCTGGTGTGAGAGGGGTTGCACCATAACTGTCCTCAAGACCTGCAGGGCAGGTTAAAGAAGGACATGTTACTCAAGGAAAGAAAAAAAAATAAAATAAAATTGATCCTATTCTCTTAGAGAAGTTGATTCACAAACACAGTTAAACTTCACACAGGTTTTTAAAACCTTTCCCCCAAATTAGGCCAACATCCCTGGAACAGTTGTGAACTAATAGTAAAGTCCCAACAGCTCATCCCTCATTATTACTGGACAGTTCAAGTCAACTGAAATGAACAAACTATGAATAAACTCAAAAAAATCCCAGTCTGTGAATACAAAGACCACGGTGATTGGATTTAGGTGTATTTACACTACACTACACACTCAACTCTGTGGCTAAAGGAGGAATGAAAAGAGGGGAGCAAACTGCAGCAAAAACAAGAGCATGGAATGGTATTTGTGAGCTGGTTCCCTGGCAGTTACCTCTCCTGAATGTCCCAGGGGTGGGAATGCTGACGGGTGTGCGGCGCACGGCGGGGGTTGAGGGCACAGATAAGGAGGCCTGAACTGCAGTGTCTGTTCTTTCTGCTTCCAGGGGAGCTCTCATCGGTGTTTTGGGTTTCTCCTGTTTCTGCTGCACTGCAAGCTCTTGTCGTAGATCTATGAAGGAAGCAACACAAAGCAAGTGTTGGAGGGTGCAGCCACCAAGATAAAAACAGCAGGTAATCTTTTGCTCAAAAGGTTTTGCTCCTCATGGAAGTGAAGTCACATATCCTTGTAAAAGATTACTCCAGGCATATCTTCAAAATCTAGATAACTAAAGGCCTTTCTAGGATTGTGGCTCAAGATCTTTTGGTAGTGTTAGTTCAATTGCTATTACCTGACTTTTATTTTCAAACCCTTTCACAAGGCTCCCCTTCAGAAAGGTAATTAACTCCTTTCCAAATGTTACAGGCTGGTAAGTAGAGGCACATCAAGTCCAAGGCTTGGCAACCTGGCACATTCTGGCTCCCTGCAAAGTTGAGATCCTACCTGTTATACCCTTTTCCATCCTGGTTTCCACATGAAGGAAACTTGAGCTGAGGCCAGGTAGAAGCCACATGATTATCTAGAGATAAAGCACTTCTGTCCCACAGCCCGGCTGTAGCTTATGGATACCACTCAAGAGCACAGAATCCAAGAGTTGAAAACAGTTGTTTATCCAGCTCCAGGGTCTCTCTCTTCTCACCCAGCCTTATTGACAAATAGCAAAAAGCCAGTGCATTCCAAGGCACCCAGAAGTCAGTTACAGCCCTCCGGTTTTACTTCCCCATTAGTGCTTCATTGACTCCACTTTCACAGGCCAGGAAACAAGGAGGTTAATGTGCATTAAAGCTGACCTTCATGGGAAGTCACACCAGCACATGCCCCAGCTGGACTGGCTCCTCCCGACTCCCAAAGCCCTCATTAAGAGAAGGCTGGAACAGACTTTTGTTTCTCTGAGTGCTCTGGAACAAGGTCAGGAGTTCAAGGAGTGGGGGCAGAACATTCTTAAGTTTCATTACTTGTTTCTAGATTTCAGATAGCAGGTTTTAAAGAAGCAAAGTTAAAAGTCCAGCTCTAAGGTATACGGAGATGACTACACAGTTACAAGGCAGTGGGAGAGAAAGGAAAAGATACAAATAACTTCTGTCTAACCTCTAGCTTCATCTTTCAGGCGCTGCACAGACTCCAGAAGGTTTTCTTTCTCGTCCAGCTCACTCTCCAGAAAAGCATTTCTTTCAATAGCCTGGTTTAAACGCTGTTCAAAATCCTCCAGAGACATTATGGTGGCTCTGAAAAGAGTGCATTATGTGTCACTACCAGATCCTTCAAGCACATGGAGGGCTCCTTCTCTCACAAGAAAATGGATACCGTTGCATTTTTGTTTGGATCCCTTTGGTTTATTATTATTTTTTTTATTTTAGCTTGTAAGATAAGAAAGAGTGAAGTCAGGGGAGTGGAAGAGGTAAAAAACATTTATCACGTTGCCCATCTGCGAATCTCTTTGACACAATCATCAGACAATTGACAGTTCAGAATGGCAATGCTAACGAGTACAGGGTCACAGCTCAGTGACACCACGCTCACAGGACAGGATACAGGTGGAAAAAAGAAAGCACAAAAAGCAGATCACCTTTTTGCTCTTTCCAAGTCATCATTTTCTTGCTCAAGTTCTCGAATGTATTTCTGAAGCTGTTCTTTAATAGCCCTTGTCTGTGCCAAGTCATCTTCCAGTGCAGAGATCTGCCTGTATCCTTCTGAATGCTGCATTTCAATCTTTTCCTACTCAAAGGCAAATCAAACAGCACATCAGGTACTTAGAAACACATGTTCTCTTTTTGCAGCATTGTCTGAGCCCCTTGAAAGGCAGAGACAGATGCTCTGAAGTTTTTTGAGAAACATCACTTTACATATTGCTCACATACTTCTGGGCTGCCAGCAGACAAGAGCTCTTCCTGTCACTCCTTACCAAACAAAGGTGCTGGGGAACAGTTCCCAACACTCACAGCACAGGGCCATTCCTTGCCTTCCTCAGACAGCCTGACTCTGCACAGTTTCTTGGCAATACACAAAGCAGGATGCAAGAGAAGCCACTTATTTTTAACCCTAACATGAAGTCAGGCAGTGTTTAGGAACTAAAATAACAAGAATAAAAAAAAAATCCACCTCTGACACTGTTACGTGCTGGTGTGGAATCAGGAAGATTCTGCACCGCCCATGTAGTTTTATTAGCCAAAGCAGATTCAGAATTCTAGATCACAGAACATTTCAGGTACAGTTATACCCTGGATGGGAACCTAAATCAAACTCTGTCTCCCTCTACATCATGTATACAAGGGTACATTTAAGAGGCAAAAGCAGGGAGGATACTTAGCTCCCACATCAGATCTCTCTCCTGCACTGCCACTAAATGTGGAGTTAGTTCCACAGCATGTGACAGGGAAAGCTCCACAGCACACTATTACTATGCTTTATACTCAACCACCTTGCTACCAGACCACTTCAACATGCCAGAGGTTTTTTAGAAACTCCAAGCTTGCTGTGTAAGCAACATTCCTGAAGTGCTCTCCAGACAGAATTCAAGTACAAAACACTTGAAGCAACTGGAAACAAATCCATGCACTGGAATTTGAAAACCACAGCATGTAGTCTAGTGTGAATGATAATGTAAAGACAGCTATTTTAGCACACGAAATGCACAGACAAAGAGGAGGGAAAGAGATATCCATCCTGAACTAAGAAATCCTTATTTGATTGCAGTGTGGTGACACTGCTGTAATTCCAAATCTCTGAAACACAATTAAGAGCCTCTAAGCTCCAAGAGGCAGATTACTTTCAGTTGGTTTCTCAGGACTCTCTGAACTAACGCTCCAAAGCACTACTGCCATCAGTTTGTACTGATAAGAGCTCTAATTTCTGAGGGGGAGCAAGCACACACACTGAGCTGGTCAGCTCAGAGCCACAAGCTGTGTGGGCCTGGCAAAGTTCACTGGTGCTGACCTAGATGCAGATCCCAACCCTTGATGGGCTCAGTTAACATTGCTGCTCAATAGCTTCACGAGATTAATGCTTTGCTCTTGAATTGATTCAGATAAAAGACCAGAACTGCAAGGTCTGAGTCTTTGTTTTTAGCCAATTGTAATAAACTATCAGCTGATCTGGCCCTCAATGGTGGCTCTGTTCCTTCACTGCAGGCTGTTACTGCAGTTTTCAAGCTGCATGAATAGCCAATTGTTGAATGGTTTATTTCAAGCACAATATATTTTAAGGAAGTTATCTACTGTGAAGAGTAATTTCAGATTTTCTCTAAAATACAGCTACCCTCCACTTTTTGAGGCTCTGTATTGCTTCCTACTATTTTCATTCTTCACTGTTTTGCCTGCTTCACTGGCCGTTCCTCTCATCCCAGCTACTCTAGAGAAAGAAAATAGTCTACACACTCCTCAATTAAATGAAAAATGTGGTTTATTTTTAAAACTTTTGTCTTCTCCCCAAACCCATCAGCTTCCATGGGTTTATGTGGCTACCTGAACAGCAGACCAATACTCCCTACAACATGCACAATATTAATTATTTTTAAGGTGCTACAACAAAAACAACAAGGATTAAAGCAACATAAATGCAATGAACTGAGTCTTGGAGGTCTTGCTATCAAAAATCAGGGAGTGGAGGGAATGGCTAAACTGGTGCTAGAAGGACAGGACATCTGCCTGGAATGGAAGAGTATTTCCTTAAGACAGTAATTTGGACAACAGTTTAAATGAAAGGCATTGCAAACCTGGATTCATCCAGGGATTAATCACTTACACAAATACCTTCACTCCCATTAGCTCATTATTGCATCCAATCGAGTAGAAGAAATGTAATTACATCAATCTCTGCTTCCACAGAAATTGATCTAGTCCAACAAAACACAGTGGACTGTTTCTTGGATGACTGTAACTCATCTGTAAACAAAAGGCCTAAAATAAAACTTTAAAAAGTCACACCAATTTCAGTGACAATTTTTTTCCAAACTTAAAGAGAACTTACCAGTATTTCCTAAACCTGTCAATCAGCACAGCAGCATCTTTGATGACACTGAAATGAGGCACGCATCACTCTTCATACTCTAGATAGTTTCACTGCTTCTTAAACCACTGTGTTAAGGAGTCCCATCTCAGTAAGTTCATACCCTTTATGTTTTATAGTTCTGGAAGTTAATGCCTTTCTGCTGGTTCTTAGTTTCACAGAATGCTAACCAAGTGCAAAGAGGATAACTCATTTTTCCCTAAGGATAGTCAGATTCAGTAACAAAACCAGAACTGAAACTGTTTTTATGACTCTCAATTCTGTGTGTTACCCACCAGCTGCTGCTTCATAGCTTATCTGAAATGTCAGATAATAAATCCACAACTATGTAAAAAGGGTTTAAAACTGAGTTTCCTTACGTAATGCAAAAACACAGCTGCAGTGTTTGTACTTCGATTGTTCTGCAATATTATCTGTGACTGCATGATGCAGACAGCAAGAAAGCAATGAACAAAAGCACTAAATAGATGGGAGAAGGAATAGAACAGCAGCTTTCTTGTGTTCAACACTCAGTCTCCACTCTACTGTGGCCAATTTCCTCCCATCTGAAATCTATCCTGACACACAGCCACAGCCTGTGGGCAGGACTCCAGGAACACTACCAAGGAACAGGGAATCCTGAGAGCAGATAACAGGTTGGTATTTCTTTATTTTTCAAGACTTGTCTTTCTGCAGTCTTCTGGTCAATTGCTCTGTAATGCTGAGGTGACACCACAGGGCAGAGTCTGCAAACACCTGTCCTGTTCCCCTCTGTGCTGAGCATGGGCACACAAAGTGCATCAGCAGCTCTCACCTTCACTGACTCCAGCTCCATCCGCAGACGGTTGTTCTCTGACAGAAGGTCTCTGTTCCTGGACTCTGTTTGTTGCAGCTGAGTCTCCAGCTCAGCTTCATACTCTCTGCTCCCCTCTTGGAATTCACGCAATTCCTCCTGTGTATTCTCAGCACTGGAGAGAAATTCCAGCAACAGAACTCATCATAATGAACAACGAAAAAAAGTCTCTTGTGCACTTAAGGTAAAAAAACCACTGTTCTTGAACACAGAAGGCCATATGCCCTTCTCCAACATATGTATTCAATAGGAAGAGAGAAATATATGCAAAGTCACTCCACAGCAAACTGGTAAACAAATTTTAAAAGTCCAAATAAACAGAAAAACCCCAATCTGTCTTCAGACTAAAGGTGTTGAGGATGTGTGGCATCTTTTTAGTTTATCAGTTGTCCACTGCCGTCGCACATTTATTCCATTATTCAATTCTATTATTTATTTGGAAATACAACAAGCTGTTATTGATTAGCAACAGAAAATGAGAAACAGAGAGAAATATGAAAGGAAATGTTTTATATTCTTGAACAATTCTATTGAAACAATCCTCCAGCAAGCTAAACAAGCAGCAATGAAAGGTCTGTGTCTTTGCATGCAGTGTTATGCACCTTATCCAACAATTTGGAGGAAGGAAGCCACTGCCTTACCACTGCTTGTATTTCATGGCCAACTCCTTCCAGTATCTGGTTTCCTCTTCCACTGAGCTGAAGTGATGTCCTTCTGAGTCTTCCATAATGAGTCCTCAAAGTCTAAAACTCCTGTTTCATTTTCCCCCCTGAAAAATTAAAGGGTCAAGCATAAGGACTAAGGCAGTGAGCAGCCTCACCCTCCTTGCTGCAGAGCAGAACACCCCTCCTCCCACACAGTCACTGCTCGCCTGGAGACCAAACTAAAGACCAGCCTTGGCAGGGCTCTGTCAGACAACCACAAATGTGAAAGAATTCCTGCTAAGTCACTTTCACCCAGTCCTCCCAAAGCTTACACCACATTCCCAGCAGTGAGCACCTCTGGCAGCTCTGACTACACAAAACCCCAAACCTGAGCTGCAGCTGTGCCAAAGCACAGCAAACACAAGGCAGAGAAAGACATCTCAGGCAGAACTTCAGCTCCAAACACACTGCAGTTCAACAACCCTAAAGACACTTATCATGAAATTAAAGAGAAACTTCAAAGAGACAAAGATTAGGTAGTCAAGATACTGATTTTCTGAGTTAACATTTCCAGGAACACATAATCTTTTTACAGGCGTAACTGCTGGACACGTGAAAAGTTTCTTCCTAGGTCAACTCAGACAAAGCTACCCAACCCTAAATCTGAAATATCAAAATCCATGTATGGCTACAATATATCTGGATACCTCAGAGAGCCATGGGAGAAAGGAGGGTAGAAGCTCCCCAGAGTTTTTAGCAGAATACCACTGGCTGGGTTAGGTATGCAGATAAGATTGCAGCAATCCAGACCATCCAGCTGTCCCTGTGCCAGCACAAACCTGGTCATGGGACATCATCCCAAATGGGAATGACACATGCAAGAGCCACAGGGGAATCAAGAACCTTAAGCTGGTCACTCCCACTTAAGGACTTAAGTATCTAAACATCACAATTAAATAAAATAAGTGCCCTGTGATGTGCATGACACACTCTGTTAAACGGGTCAGTAGCAAACATCATTTCATACAAGTTAGTCTTGACAATGGAGAAACATCAAACCTAGTGTTCTGCATAATCTGCCCATGGCCAGCCCTGGGTGAGGCAAAGATTCCACTCAGACATTACCAATTTAACAGAAACCAAATAAGATCAAGAACAGCAAACAGAGGTGGAATTGAACAATTCATGACAGTGGCAGCTGTCAGAAAACCCTATCACTGAAATCTACTGACTGAAGAAAAACAGTTCTACCAAGTTTCAACCCCAGTTCTGCTATGCAAAATATTTCCTAGAGATAATTCTGATGGAACAAAGAAGGGATAGTTGAAGAATTCAAAGATCACTCAGATATCAGACCTGTCTTCTAATCTTATTTATGATACTGATAAAATGCTGGAGTAAACCCTCTGAGCAGCATGTCTTAGCTAATGAAAATGTGCATACACTGCACATCTACTGAACTCTAGGAAAGAAAATATCTTAAACCTGTGTCAAGACTTTCCTCTCCAAAAATCATCTGCTGCTAATAGGATTGATTAACAGCCACCTATTTAGTAACTCTACTGAGACAAACCCAAGTAGTTCTTACCTCTACCACAGACAAAAGTACCTAAAGTAGTCTGACACTCTAAAGCCCAATTCTTACATACCCAAGCAATGTCACAAAGCCCAAGTCCTTTTCACAGCCCAAGTAATTATCAGATTATTGAGCAAGGAGTGAGCAGCGTCACAGCTGAGTGGGGCTGTGCCCACATACCTCAGTGCACAGGATCAGCTACAACTCACAGAAATTACACTGTTGTTTAAAAGGGGAGTTGGCAGGTGAGCAGAGAAGTTACTAAGCCTTAGATTTTATAATTGCATTTGACACAAAATGTTCATTAGACAAAGCTGCAAGTGTTCCTTCAAATAAATAAAAGCACTGTATAATATATTGACACATTTCCAGCAAAAAGTCTCAAGGCTGAAGTATGTACTGAGCAAAAAAAGAGGAAAAGGCATGTGAGTAAGGAGTGATTTTCCAAATAGCACTCTTGCCCATTAAAAAGAAAATCATGACCGAGCATAATTAACATTCTTGACCTAGGATAGTTTATGTCACATCTACTCTGTTATTTTTAAGAGAACTGAAAGTGCCTTTGATGTTAATAAGCATGTCCTGCTCAAGGCACTGTGAACACACACACCAATCCTTGCAGCGAACTCACTTGTGAAGAAAAAAATCCAAAAAGGATTTTTTCTGACACAAGCATTATAATAAATCCATTATCTGTTTTTGGACAGTCAACAAAAATAGTTCAGGAATGATAAAGATGAACTGCAAGACATCTTGCTCAGAAAAGCTTTCAAACAACCCTTTGGAACCAAAAGACAGCTTCCATCAGCTTCAAAACCTTGAATATGCTCGTATCTGGCTCTTGTGTTTTCATATTGCATTTTGGAAGAACTAAAAGACTGTAGTAATTGACATTTTTGGAGATTGTAGGGCCGCACAGGGAAGAACTTTCCTTTACTATTCCATCCTAAGACTTTCAGAGAAGCCTGTGAACGTTCACAGCAGCACAAAGGTGCTGCACCCTTCAGTGCCAGGTACGTTCTTGTGAACATGAGATTATGGACCCACTGAGGACATAACCTATGAAGAGCTCACTCTGCTTCATGGTTACCATTACTAAATAGTACTTATAATGTAAAATTAATTGTTCAACTGCAAATACATGGAAGGACTGTGGACCTGTAGTTATTCCAGAGATGTGGCTACTGTCCAGTGCCACAGGCACACGCTTTTCGCTGTGGCATACAAGGAAGACCTGTGCCTTTCCTTCCCTGCACTACATCTTATCTCACAGGGATTTTCAAACTAAGCAAAGGTGAAAAATACAAACTTTAACTGAAAAGAAAAATTCCAAGTTTGAGAAAAAGTATTAACGCTTTTTTAATCTTCTTTTTCTGAAATTCCTGTAAGAAAAGTGCGAACAAAAACCACGTAAGTCTTGTTAAACTGCCTTTAGAAAGGGTAGGGCTATGACTGGCTTTCCCCTGCTGCCTTCTCCACTTGATTTTTAACAACTTGGAGACAACATGCAAAATGTCTGAAGAGTTATTAATTAGGAACTCCTCATTGTCTGGGCTCACTACAAAAGCGGAGAGAGCAAGGGGGGGGTGAAGGAGGTTTTAGAAATGCTTTGTTAAACACTGGAAAAGGTGGAAAAAGGAGGAGAGAAAGAGTAACAGGCACACACTGGCTGCACCTTGCTTGTTTTCACACACATGAAGCACATGAAAAGCCTTCTGGCCAGATTTCCTGCGTGCAGGCAGCACAAACGCTGGTCACACGCATTACAAACCTCCACATCATGCAGGAAGTGGAAGTGATCATGGGTGGGGACTGGAATTTTGCAATGAGAAAAACACCGCAGCGCAAATGTTGCGGAAAACAATTTCATACCAGGGAGAGCAGAATTGCAAAATTCCTAAGGAAAAAAAAAGCAAGTATCAAGAAAAGCCACACACAAAATTATTGAAGGAGCTTCAATTTGGAAATCAGCCTGAGTTCATCCAATCTCATGAGGGCCTCAACTTAAATTGTTTCAATCCTAGAACAAAGAACTCAGAACAACCTTGACACTGAACTTCTTGCTTCACAAAAGAAATTTTAGCTTGGTGAACAATGTTGGCCTACCTTTGTAGCAATGCCTAATGGTCCAAGTCAAAGAAATTAATATTGTAATAAAAAAGTAAAACAGAATTATCCATGACAGAGATGATGAAGCTCCTATTAGACATTTTTTCCTAAATGTAAACCAAAACAAACCACCTCTGCTCCTGAAAAGTAGCTTTCCCATCCTATGAAAATCAGATTTGCTTAAAATATTCCCCTTGAAAGGGTCTTCCTGTAACACATGGGCCTGTTTTCTTTTGTTTAAGCAATACAAAAGAAAACCAGCACAAAAGAGAAAGAAAAGGGAGAGGTCACGGGGGCGCCAGGATTACTACAGAATCCCACAGCCAGTACTGAAAAGAGTTATCAACTTCTCCGTGGCTTCTCTACCAAAAGGCTGAATTCAGCAAAACCTTCCTCTTCTCAGCAACCAGTCCAGCTCCGATACTTTCAACTTTCCAGCGACTCCTAAGGCAACTCCGCACTCTCCTCCGCTGAAACGCCCGTCCTTGATGGTTCCAGCTGCAAGCCCAGAGGTCAGCCAGGCAGCGCTCCCGCTCCCATTCCCATGCGGAGCACGGAGCCGGGCGGGGGCTGCACCAGCGGGCACGGCTCCCACGCTCCGCTCCCCGCCCCACCAGCGCCCGCACCAGCAACTCCAGAAGCAGGAGGAGGCTCAGGTCCGCGCGGGGCCGCAGCCGGGCAGGGTCCCGGGTCCCTTGTCCCGTGTGTTGTGTCCCCTGTCCCGGTGCCGCTGCCCGGGCCGTGCCGGGCTCTCACCGCGCTCCCGCCGCGCCCGCACCGCCGCTCCGGCCCGGCCGGCGCCACCGCCCCATTGGCTGCCGGTCACGTGGCGCGGGGCGCTCCGCCAATCACCGCCGCCGGGACGCGCTTCGCAAACTTCGGTGACTTTCAAACGGCGCCGGGGGGCGGCGGCCGCGGCCGGTGCCGATCCCCATCCCGATCCCCGTCCCCATCCCGGTCCCGATCCCATTCCCATTTCTGTTCCCGGCCCCCGTCCATGTTCAATGACCTGCAGTCACACGCACAAGGCTCCGCATCTTCCGAGGTGTTAAGGATGTGAACCAGCACGTGCCGTAATTTTAAAGGCGTGATTGACCTTAAAATCATCTAAAAGAGGAAAAGCTTTACATTAATTCTTTTTTTTTCTGCTCGATTCAAAAGAGCTCCGCTGCGAAAGCAAGCAGCGAGACAGCGCCCGTAACTATTTTTAATGCCAGCCCAACATCTTTAGACCAAAGTGCCCTCTTCCCAACCAAGGACAGGTTTCTGTGGCGCAGTCTATGAAATATTAGACACTTCCACTCCTCTCCATCGCAGCATGATGTCATCATTCCAGAAAACGAGCCGCTGGGAGGGGAATCGAGCTCCCGCAGCCCAAGGGGCAGAGCTGCAGCTCCCCGCAGCCCGTGCATTCCTTGCCGTGCCCTGGCAGGCAGGATCGATAGGAAGGGAACCGAGCCGAGCAGAGGCTTTCTCAAGCGCCCCAGGTGTGTTCCTACCAACCGTGTACACAAACACTCGCTCATTAGTGCTGCCTGGCATTTGTTCCCGGAGCCAAAACAAAAACACAAATTATCACACGTGTATCGCTGCGGCCCGCACAGGCAGGGCCATGTGTCACGGAGTGTCACCGAGTGTCACCGAGTGTCACCGAGTGTCACCGAGTGTCACCTGCCAGCCCGGCAGCGCCTCCCAAACTGCTGCTGATGGGCACCCACGTGCAGGAGCCCGGGCCCAGTTTCATTTACCCGTGTGAGGTAACACCAGGCCTGGAGCACCAGGTCTGGTTCTGAAAAGACTTGTCTAAACTGGAAATATGCCTCTCCCAAGGGCTTTGTAAGGCTGGGACTGTAACTAAGAGGATGGATGCTTTTCTATAAACATTACACTAGAAGGAATCTGTCCATAACTAAGATAACTTTAACTGAAAAGGGTGAGCATTGTCAGGCATTCAGTAAAATAACTATATTTTCAGGTCAGATGTTCAGCAGAAGTAAATGGAGACAAGCTATCATACAACTATGAAGAGAAAACGAAATGAGGCATTAAAAAAATTGGGTTAATAGCATTTGCAGTTCTGTCATTACTCAAGAATGTTTTTCTTATCGGATAAGTTGCAGAAAATAAACCACATACTATTGCAGTATGTTCCCAGTAATTAAAACAAATTACACATCGTTCACAAGTTTGGGACAAAGGACGTTTTACTTCAACACTTCAAGCAAATTTTTGAGGATAGTATGACTACACAGATCATGGCAAAGGTACACACAAGTATTTCTAATATTTCTCATCTTGAAATGCTTGTAAAACACAGTCAAAATTCTGAGATTTCAGAGGAAGTTGTTAGCCTCTCATCCAATTCTGAAACAGTGAAACAGCACCCTAACAAATGCCAGGGGCTGAGAGGCACTACCAGAGGCACTACTGTACACAAGGAATAAACATTATTTTTAAAAGGTTACTATAATCACTGTGACTGCTTTGTTTGCAAGAAGAATGAGAACACTTGTCTATTTCAAAATTAGCAGAGGAGAAGAAATTATTTTATATTTTTAGTTTGCTGATTAATAATTAATAACTGGCAGATCTTTGTGGTGCTAGGATTCATGTGCTGGTTATTTTAATGAGAAGGACACACTGATTCTTCCATGAAAACTCAGAGGACAAAAATTTATCCACTGTAAATTCTGGTAAGGTTGTAACACCTTATCTTTTGGCAATTAACTTCTGTTGGGAAAAAATTTGCTTTTCTTAGAGAATTAAATAACTCACCACACCACCCACGCTATGGATGGAACAGTAACTGCTTACCAATTGTCATTACAAACTACTGAAACTGCTTTTTTATTTTTTTCAAATTGATTACTGATACCCATAAGACTTGACAAATGTGATAGAATATCATATGGAAATATTGCTATCACTGAAGAGCAAGTATTTAACATCAACAAAACCTATTTTTGTCTTTTTTAAGATGTTATATAATTCTCTGCAGTCTGTATATGCAGAATCAGATTTGCACATGCTTAAGCAAGAAACAGATTCTCACTACTTAAAAAATCTTCTGATATCTTGAACTGACACATTTTTGATGAAACTGTCAAATGCTCATTAACAGCACTGGTTTATTAAGCAGAGCAGAACAGCTCTGAGCTGCTTAAACAGCTCTGTCAGCCTTGGCAGACAGGAGTGACACCCCCAGTGACCCTGGCAAGCCTGGCTGTGGCTCTGAGCTTTGTCACCAGGGCTCCTCCTTGCTGCTGGCTGCAGCCTCTTAGGGAAAGGTGCAGGTAAATTCCAGCTCAGCCTAATACCACGATTATGATCAAAAGATACTGAGGCACCAAAAAGCAGATCCCTACCCTGTGCTGTCACTAACCTTCCTCCTGGAGGGGGCTCAGCCACCAGCTGAGGAGCAAGCCCAGCCGGGGTGACATGGATTGGCTGCACGACTTTGGCCCAGCCTTCTGAGGGAGCTGTTAAACCGTGCCACAGAGCCGTGTCTGTAGAAACACAAGAACAGGAAAATTAGAAATAGAGGTAGGGCTGTTGGGACAATGACTATTAACAGCACAAGGATTCAGGAGAAAAAATAGCAATGTGAGAAGTTATACAATCTTAAAGAGAGCAAACCCCAGTCACCTCTAGCAAGTTGCCAGTGTCACATCAACAGACCAGCGAACCATGAGTAGATACCCACAGCTTTCTTGATGCTTCCTTGGCCAGCAGACCTCAAGTGTTTTGTCAAGGGGTGGGGACACACTAATTCCTAATCCAGTGGCTTCTTAGAAGGTTGTTCTTTCTTTTGTTAGCCAGTAATTCCTTTGTATTTTCAAGCTGCGTACATCTGACTTGGGGAATGCCTAATGATGCCCAAGGCAGCCAGAAAAAGTACAGAGAGTACAAAGGTCTATTAAAATAAGCAAACAGCAGATTTCTGAACTGTATTGATATTTAACTGCTGTCCTCAGGCTTGGGACTCTAAACTGCCTTCAAGGGAACAGGCTTCTAAAAACACATCAAAGTGCGTGTTCCTGACAACCTACCCAGGTTTTTTGTGTGTGTGTGAAGTAAGTTCTAAGTGAATTCTGTGTGAGAATTGTTACTGGCAAGAGCCCAATTCAGCACCCTGGTAATTCCCTTACTGCCTGCCACATGTCTGAGCCATGACCACACCTGCCCAAGTACCTGCTGGGTGGCCAGGCCGCTCCACAGGATTTCCCTTTTGTTATCCCATTACTCTTTCATCCAACGAGCAAGAGCCAAGCAACACTGAGGCAAGATACTCGGTTTTGTCAGCATTCTGCAGAACAGAGTGTCAGGCATCTAACACAGGAGGTGCACCTTTGGGGGAACCAGCAGTCTTTTATAGAAAATGGCAACAAAGAAAGAATGATACAGAAACAGGGGATGGGTCACTGTCCTGGTTTCAGCTAGGATAGGGTTAATTTCTTCTCCGTAGCTGGTACAGTGCTGTGTTTTGGATTCGAAATGCAAATAGTGCTGATAACAAACTGATGTTTGGGCTTTTGTGAGTCATTTTTATCTTAAGTCAAAGGGTGGGTTTTTTTAGCATTATAATCACTTAATTTGAGGTTGTATTTCATCGCATCAACGGCCACCAAGTTGTTATTTAACCTTATACTCTATTCGTTTCTGCTTGAATGTGTTTGAACAATGAGTTGTCAAGGAAATAAAGATTTGTAGTGCTCTGTTCCTGGGGACTCGGCATTCCTGCCTCGCTCCAGCCCCGCTGCCACCGAACCCCCAGTGGGTCACAGGGGGTCACCTGCTCCCTCCCGCCTGGCTCTGGAACACCTCCAGCGAGGGAGACTCCACAGCCTCTCTGGACAGTCCGTCCCAGTGCTCGGTCACTCACAGGGAACAAATTCTTCCTCACGTTCAGGTGGNGAGGGCCGGGCTGGAGGCGCCCCGGGAACCTCGGAGGGCAAAGCGCAGGCATGTGTGGTTAATGTAACGCTTGCTCTTTGCAGTTACCGTGTTAATTCCGAATTAACCGGTGCTATCAGTCACATTCGAAAGTAATGTACTCTGGAGTTGTACAACTTGATGAATTTGATCCTGGATACTGCATAATTTTCGGATAGCTAGCGTTCGCGTGAATAAATATTTCTGCGTAAAAAAAAAAAAAAGAAAAGCTTCTTTTGATATTAAAAACAGTGCAGAGGTAAATGTAGGGCTATGTAATGTGTTCTGTGGTTATTTGTTTAACATTAAATACAGAAGAACGTGGAGTGTAGTCTAATGACTACAGACGTAGTTAGAGGGTAAGAAAACTTCACTGCTAACCAGAGTTTTTCTGGTACTGAGCCTTANGAGGGAGACTCCACAGCCTCTCTGGACAGTCCGTCCCAGTGCTCGGTCACTCACACGGAACAAATTCTTCCTCACGTTCAGGTGGAACTTCCCGGGCATCAGTTCCTGCCCGTTCCTCTGTCCCATTGCTGGGCCCAGGGAGCAGAGCCCGGTCCCTGCTCTGAACCCTCCCCGCAGACACTTTTACAAACCCCGTCACATTCACCCGTGTGTTACGGTGCAGTTTGTTTGTGTTTTACCCCCTCACGCCGCCCCGGGCCCGCCTCACGGCCCCCTCTTTAAAGGAGGCGGGCGCGGCGCGTTACGACGGCCGGCTTTGCGGCAGCGCGCTGCTTGGCGGCCCGCGGCGGCGCCTGACGGCAGAAGGNTTTCTGCGTAAAAAAAAAAAAGTAAAGCCTCTTTTGATATTAAAAACAGTGCAGAGGTAAATGTAGTGCTATGTAATGTGTTCTGTGGTTATTTGTTTAACATTAAATACAGAAGAACGTGGAGTGTAGTCTAATGACTACAGACGTAGTTAGAGGGTAAGAAAACTTCACTGCTAACCAGAGTTTTTCTGGTACTGAGCCTTAGCTTGCTTTGCTGCTTTGTGGCTCTGTAAAGCTAAATTGATGAGCAGCGGGGCAGCTTGAGGATTAGAAGAGGTATTTATAATTTTTTAAAATAATTTGAAGCTCTGTTTAAGTGCTAAATACTGTGTGCTTAATACAGGTGTGTTGTGTGTAGGTTTTCTTAGCCAGTGGAAACCCAGTGAATATACAGCTCAGTTCTTCCAGCTGAGTTCTGTTGCACCTGTTGTGTATTTACAGTTCAGCTGTTCTTGCCTCCTGGCTTCTCTTTCTAGGAGAGAGCACTCAAAGTGTGAGGGTGCTCTTTCATGTCATCAGCTGTGTGACTCCAGCTGATGCCGTGGGCTTCAAGGTGTTTCCCTCAGACTGGTTCTGTGCTGCTGGTCATGAGGAGCTTTGCTGTGTTAAAAAGGATAGTCAAGGCCTTGGCCATAGGCATAATTCAATTTAACATAAATAATACAGGTTCACTGATGGAGCAGTAGTGGAATTCTTAAGGCAGCTGTGGTTTTTCTGTGTTTTGCCTTTAAAGTTATTTAAAGCATGCTTTTTTTTCCCCCCCCCTTAGCAGGTGGGAAGAATGAAAGGAAGAGGGAATGAAAGGATGTTGAACCTTTTTGTTTGGCTGTATGATGGAAGGAAACAGGACGGAGAACCTCTGCAATAGATCGTTGGGATGGCTTCAGAGACAAGAGAATGATGCTAAGCCATGGCTTTGGAAACTTTCTAATTGCTTTTCTGCTGCTGAGAAGGCTTTGCCTTGTGGTTCGAAAACGGTAATTTCTGCCTTCCCTGAGGGCATGGTTGGGGGTGGGTGGCTGACTCCAGGGATGTTGCTCACTAAAGGGGGGTGGGCAGGAAAGGAAGAGGAGGCAGCAGTTTCCAAGGTAAGTACAAAATCTGCCTGGACATTCAGGGCCTTTAGTTGTGCTCACAGCACTCACACCAGTGCTGGTGACAACGGGCAGGTTGCTTTGCTTGTTAGGCTTCACTCTCCACAGCTGTTTGGGATAATGCAACTGGCTGCCTGAAAGGTGTCTAAGTAGCTTCTGGGGAGCTCTGCCAAGTTACTGCTGAAGAGTAGAGTAGGGAGGTCATGCTTCCAGTTTTTCTGTTTAGTTTGGAGGCAAATTTAGTTCTCTGAATTATTATTATATAGTAGCTACAGCAGTTGTGGATGCTGTTCTTCACCATGTCTTACTTTTTCCTTGTTTCCATTCCTTTTCTGTAATGTACATAATTCTATATATTTAGGATGCAAAGGGCTAAGGATTAGAAGGAATAGTACCACACAATTAGGTACTTGGGCAAGTGAGCTCCAATTGTTAAGTAACAGTCATTCAGATGCAGTCAATCTGACTGCATAAAGACCTAAGAGAAATGGATGAGCATGTTGCTGTTTTCATGTGTTTGGGTTAGGAACGGAGCTGCCATAAAACCTGGAATTTAGTGTATAAATCAGTTCCAGACAGATTTTTTGGCAGAGTATATCTACATGAGATGTAGCATCAAGTAGAGAGGAATGAATTTCAAGGTGAGTAATTAATTATTCATTCATATTTAGCAGGAAATGCATTATTTTCAATTTGGAAAATAAAAGTTGTTCTGAAGTTTTGTAGTAATGTTCTGTGCAGGTTATCTCTACTGACCTTGACTATTCTGTGCTTCTTTTAACCTTGCTTTGTTTTCACTGCTGGAATTTTAAAAAACTTTCTCTTTGTGCCTTTGTCAGTACATTTTGATATCTTAAATCAGAGTAGACAAAAAAAGCTGGAGTTGTTGTGAAATTTTAGCCTTCTTTGCCCTCTGCTATATTACCTGCTTGATGTAATTTCTAATTTTTTTTAAGTCATACTCTTTTAATACTTTACTTTCACAATTCTAATACATTTTTTAAATCTTTATTCCAACTGAAGGATGATTGCTTACGTATTTGCAAATTGTGAAGCTTTGTTACATCCATTTGTGTTTATTCTTACAAGAAATAGGGATCTCTCAGCCTTAGCCTAACAGTTTTCTGTTTTTCTGATTCCTTTTTACAGACTCATTGCTCTTTGGCTTATAGCTCTTTGGGTTTGTTGCTTCTAAAATCCACTGATACCAGTATACCTAGGGCTGGTATATGTAACTGGCATGATTCTCTTAATATTTTATATGGTCAGTCAGTAAGGTAATAGTAGTCATAGAGGCAACATTTTAAATATAAAATTGTAATAGTCTAAAAATATGTGCTTTTTACCCTATAAAATTATTGTTTGATTCATCTACATGAATGTAACTGCACTTTTCATTTTCCAGAAAGATTACATGGAGAACAAGAAAGCTGCTGTAGAATTGAAGGATGCTTCATCTCCTCATGCTGGCTCTAAGTTGTTTCCAGCAGTGCCGCTTCCTGATGTTCATCCTCTCCAGCAACAGCAATTACAGCTTTCCCCTGGCCCCAAAGTAAGCTGCTGTGCTCATGGCTCTGACTCTTCCTGTACTCCACAGATGCATTGTGGTGGTGGTGGTGGTGGGAACCTGATTCACCCTGGCACAATATTAGACTCAAAAAGCACTGGGACGATAACTTGTCAAGTAGGGTCAGGATTTGCTTATCAGTCTGCATCTTCACTGAAGAACCCTCCAGCTAGAAGCAATTTGGCAGGAATTTCCAGTGAGTTCTCTGGCATGTGTGTAGAAAACAGTGTATCTTCCTGTCAGCATCTGGCCTGTTGTGGAAAGCTCCATTTCCAGCCCTGTCATGGTAACGTGCACAAGCTGCATCAGTTCCCAGCCCTGCAGAGCTGCCCATCCTCTGGCTATTTCCCCTGTCCCGAGTTCACGAGCGGGGCCGCGGGGCACTTGGACGAGCACCTTGCACAGCCGGAGCTGCCGCCACGCGTGTGCGCCAACCCTCTGCACCTAAACGTGGTGCCCCCCGTGTGTCTGAAGGGCTCTCACTACTGCACTGACTGCTTGAGCAAGGTTTGTACACCCTGCCTCTCTCCTTCCTTACTGTGCTGCGTGGTTCATGTTGAAACTGTGTGACTTGAGCAGAGCACCAGCTCCTGGGGGTGCAGCTGGCATCCCGCTGGTTGGTGATGCACAATGCAAACGTGCAGACAGCCTTTTTGAAGCTGGGCTCTTTTCTGAGCTAACATTCAGTGCAACAGGAAGACAAAAGAGCTATCACAACATTCAGCCTACAAGGGGGTCTGTAATGTACTCAAGTGGAGTTTTAACTTCTTTCAAATCTAGTAATCTCTTCTTTACAGCTCCAATTAAACTGTTCCATGGTAGGGACTCTGAGAAAAGGCTAACAGCAGTTAAGATGTACCCTTGGGCAGCTGATCAATAAAGAGCCATTTGTAAGTCAGGCAATATGTCTTATGCTACAAGGATATACTAGTCTTTGTTTGGTTTGATAGGTCTTAGTTCAGTCTTCCCAAATTTGTAATTCATACTTTAGTACCAATTTAGTAAAGTTCAGAACTTGCTAGAACTGTGCTTGAATATTACTAGGAATTTCTAGTGAAATAATATACTCAACTTTGCAAGATCTGTTACTTAAACTTCTAAGTTTAGGTTTCCAATATAAAAGTGAAATGTCATTTTTTTTTTAAACTAAATGCTGAATTCAATATATTTGGATGTGCAGGTTTTACATACTAGATCTCTGGTTTTTGTTGGTTTTTTTTTTAAGGCTACACATTAGTACTACTTAAAGGTGTCTGTCTTGATATATTGAGTTTAGTGGAATCTTTCCTTGCATTTGGATATATAAAGCTGAATATGCTGGGATAGAAGGATAGAAGCTCCCTTCATGCCATCAGACTATTGTTAATTAGCTTTTTAGATCACATCTGAACTGGCATTTGTTGCAGGAGGGAAACTGAGTGTTTCTAGCATGGAATAGCATGTGTTAATGTTGTATACTAAATGAACATGTATTCTGAAAAATTGTCCCAACAGCCAACCAGAAACAGCTTAGTTGATGCTGCTAAAATCTGGCCAAATATTCCTCCTCCAAGTGCACAGACTGCACCTGTTCCAATCCCAATCTGTAATGGCTGTGGAACCAAAGGAGCAGGAAATGAGAAGAGTTTGATACTGGCAAGCAGCCTTGGCAAATCACCACAGAAATATGGTAAACCACATTTGTTTCAAACTTCCATTTAGTGGATGTTCTCCTTTTAGATACCGTTGTATAGCAAGAGTTTTCTTAAATTGCACTATTATCTGGAAACTTCTATGAAGTCATAGAGGACTAAACAGTAAAAAAGCACCTTGTCTCTGTTTTGAAAATTAATTACTTGGTTTTACATGTTTTGACTACTCAGTTAACTTACTGCATTGTTTGCATAGAGTTTTGATTTTACTATTATTGTTTTTACTGTTTTAAGAACTAGAAAAAGAAATTCTGTGGCCTTGGAAGCTATTTTATTCTGGTGATCTATAAAGGAATTATCTTCAGACATGTTTGAAAAGCATTTTCAAAGTCTAGTGTCTATTGTCACTCCATATGCAGAAAAGGTGTAACATTTATAATTACAGGATAACTTTCTCAAGTGTTCTTAAGAGAAAAATACTGTGTGAAATAATTGCATGGTCTTTCTACAATGTTAGTACTGCTTCAACTACAAAATTGTATCTAGTATAAAAGTTATAAACTTTTTGAAAAGTCACAAAATATTAAGAAATGGATAGTTGTGCTGTTATTTTAAAACTACATCCATTTTAAGGTTTTTAAGGTGAGACACCCCAATCAAGTGTCTTGCAAAATGCACTTCCTGTGAATCTTATGGAAGACTAATAAATCAACATACACACAAAAAATATGATTGTCAGGTGTACCTTATTTTAAATTCTCAGCTAACATTAATTTGTAGCTTGTTTTTGAACTGTGAGGATTCTGTGTCATTCCTCATGCTTCTTTTTGAGTTGTTTTGTGGGAATGGAATGTTTGTATAACGTTAGTTCAAATTTAAATAAATTTTCAGAGTGCTGAAACACCAGCTTAGCCTGCAATAGCAAAAACTCTTAAACTCACTCTCCTGAGCTGTAGGATGCCTTTGTGTTAGTTGTATACTGCCTTAATTTTCTGTAATCACCATCATGGTACTGGTCATCTCACCCAGTTTTGTTTCAATCTCTTATCTAATCCACAATGTAAATTTGAACAGCTTCCATGTTTTGCTTCTGTTACTGATACAGCACCAAGTGTTGCACAACTTCAGACAATTTTTTGTGACATTTGGTAATTTTTTTTAATATGTTACCTGATTATTTGAGAGCTCAAAAGTAAAGTCAAAGGTGTCTTGCATCTTTATCCTAATTTGACAGTGACTAAATTTCTGTTTAAGACTGATGCTTACTTGGATTCCTTAAAGTAAAACTCAATTTGCATTCCTGGATACGTTGTTCATAAGGCTTCCTATGTGCAAAGATCATACTGTGCTAAGTTTAGCATTTTTGGTATTTAGAGATAAAAATGAGCCGTGTTCTTATTCCTGCACAGGGTCCCCGGAAGTTGCAATAACAGGCCAAGTTCTGGAAAACTTGCCCCCCATTGGAGTCTTCTGGGATATTGAAAACTGCTCAGTTCCCACTGGCCGTTCAGCAATAGCAGTTGTGCAGAGGATTCGGGAGAAGTTTTTTAAAGGTCACAGAGAGGCAGAATTCATCTGTGTGTGTGACATCAGTAAAGAAAATAAAGAAGTTATTCAGGAGCTGAACAACTGCCAGGTATCCAACTAGCACCGGCTTGGTGTTCTTGCTGGAGAATTTGTGTACTTTGAGTGTGCCAAGAGTGATTCACATTGATTAAAACTTTGCTTCTGTGGGTTTAGTGCATCTTTAGCTTATGGGTGGGGTCTCTAATTCTGATTTCTTTTATTTTTGTCGCTGTGATACTTTCCAAAAATGAATCTGCATTCCGTTATACATAGGTAGCTGGTTTAGCTTTAGTTTTAGTGTTCCCAAGAGTGTTTTTTCTCTCATCCAGTAAAATGTGATGGTGGAATTTTTGTTATCCTTCTAATCTGTGACTAAATGATTTACCTGAAAGAACTATGACTCAGTGAAGCTAATTTTTTTACCTTATTAGTGAATACTGTGCTGATTGGTAATGACACCTATAGATTGGTGGTATTGATTGGAGTACCTCTAATACTACTACATTTTCCATCAATACCTTCTGTTTCTTGGTATTTTTTTAAACTTTCATGCATGTGTGCATTAATTTATGTAAATTAGATGTGCATGCAAGAGCTTATATTTTAATTTTTTTTTAAATTCCATTGGAGCTTTTCTTCAGAGTGTATCCGTCTTTCCGCAGGTGACTGTTGCACACATCAATGCTACAGCCAAGAATGCTGCTGATGACAAACTCAGACAGAGTCTGAGGAGATTTGCTGATACACACACTGCACCTGCCACTGTGGTTCTTGTGTCAAGTAAGTGTTTATGGTACTTAGCTACAGTGCTGGCTTCAGTTCCTCTCTTCCACAGTATTTTTACGTATGGCACTATTTTGATTTCCAAGGGTTGTGTTTAGAACCAGCTTTAACTGAACTGCTGAAGGATTCTTCATGTCAGTGTCAGCAAAGGAAAAGCAGGGACAGTAAGATGAGAACTTGGCTCTGTTCAATTACTGTTAGGGTTTGATGCCTTTTTGAGTGTCAGTAGGTATGTGTGTGACTACTGTCTAAAGTTAGCTTCAGCAGGAAGCTCATAAATTAAAACTCATGGAGTTGTATTTATGGGCTGAGCAAAATGTATTTAAATCTTGTAGCAACATATTATAAATTATACAGTTAAACCTGCAATCCATTCAGCTGTTGAATTGCCATGTGCTGGCCTTGGGTTTCTCCCTAAAGCCAAGCAAATGTTTGCTATAGAAATACGCAGTACCAGTCCAATGCCCTGCTGATGAATTGTTCCAAGCTGCTGTTAAAAGGAAGCCCTTGTCTTGAGACTGAATGTGAACTGCTGATTTAAATAACGTCTGAGAAGCCTTGTAGCTGTTGGTGCTTTTTCATTGGAAATTTCTGACAATAAATAGAACTTGCTGAGTGAGATTTGTGGGTTTGTTTCTTCAGTCAGATTTTGTAGATTTTTCAAGCGTTACCTTGCCTGTTTCATTTCTTTCCCCTCCAGCGGATGTAAACTTTGCTTTGGAACTGAGTGACCTGAGACATCGACATGGTTTCCGAATCATTTTGGTCCATAAAAACCAGGCTTCAGAAGCACTCTTACACCATGCCCATGAACTTATTTGTTTTGAAGAATTTATTTCAGACTTGCCACCAAGATTACCACTGAAAATGCCGGTAAAGATTTTAATTCTTGATGCAACAGACATTTCCAAATGTCAAACTGCAGTTTTTGTTGTCATTTAGAAGGAGAGCAGGCTGAAATTATGCATGTGTTAGTTATGATGGGGACTGATGGATGCTGTGTATTTGGCTACTGTCTGTATTTCAGTTACTACCATGTGAATGTTTGCTTTCTGCTTTCAGGCAGAAAGAATGAAATAATAAAATGAGAAAGTAATTAACCAGAAAGTGGAACAGTAAAGGCACATTCTTACCAATAAATATTTTACCAGATAATGTACCTTACATGCTTTTCTTTCCCTTGCAGAATGTTTGGGTAAGAACTTAGTTGTTCATTAAGACCTCTTAATGATGCTTTCTTAAGTTTTGAGTGCTGGTGACTTTTCTGAGTTTCTGCCTTCCTTGGTGATTCCCTCTGGATGTGTTGTTGTGTCTTTGTGTAACACTCATGTCTTTTTTTCTTTCTTGGAAATAACTTCCTGACCTATGCTTTCATGTACATATATAGGTTATCGGATTGTTAACAATGCTGTTTTCTCCTCTGGAGAATTGATCAGATATTGATTCATTGATCAGGGACTCTGTAGTCTATTCTAACTTTAAATTATATTGGAGATGGAAGTTTGAGGTGGTACCTTGGTATGAGAGTTTTCCAAACAAATTGAGTGCTGCAAGAGGAATGTCTTGGTGATGGGATGGGGGTGGTGGGAGGAGGGCAGAGTCACCAGAACCAGTGTTAAAACGACTGGGTTTGAACCAGAGGGTGTTCTGGCATAATCAAATTCAAATCTTCCTCCCTTTCAACAGGCTTGTCATACGCTGTTATATGTCTATAATCTGCCAACAAACAGAGACAGCAAGAGTGTCAGCAATCGCCTGAGGCGTTTGTCAGACAACTGTGGGGGGAAGGTGCTGAGCATCTCCGGGAGCAGCGCAATTCTCCGCTTCTTGAACCAGGAGAGTGCGGAACGCGCTCGGAAGCGCATGGAAAATGAAGATGTTTTTGGTAACAGGATTGTAGTGTCTTTCACTCCCAAAAACAAAGAACTCAATGAAACAAAAAGCTCCAGCTTTGTGGGAACCGACAAGGTCAAGTCTCCCAAAAAAATTAACAAGAACACGAAGCTGTGCCTCCTCAACAAAGACTCAAACGATCAGTCTGCTGGTACCAAAGGCTCTGCTGGGAGAGGATTCCAGATTCATGGATCTATCATCAAACCCACAAATGTCAAAAGTTTACAGGTATTGTTCTACCTTGTTCTGTATTCTTGCTTTTCCTTGTGTTCTGAGGTTTGTTTCTGTTACTGCTTTAACTTGTCAGTCCTATTAAATGAATAACTGTAATGTGTGGTGACATTCCTGAATGAGAGCTGTGTTCTTCTGCTTGGGAAGCAAACAATTAATGTGAGGGTGGTTCTTGTTTCCCCTCCCTGTCACATTTTTCTCAGTTTGGAAATACTGCTGGTGCTTGCTCTCAAATTCTAGCCATTTTTGAGTTTTGCACTGGTGATGAGTACCATTTAGAGTGATCCATTTTGCTTGTTTTAAGGAGAAGTAGGGGTTAGACCTAAAGTATAGCAAAACATTTCAACTAATGGACAGTCCACTGTCTTCTGCCACAGAAGATCAAAAATCCCTTGTTATGAAATACCAATGAGAACACTATTAAAGAAAAAATGGTCAGTCATCTAGCTCTCCATCAGAGAGGAAGCCTCTGGCAAGGCATGTCTGGTGCTTTTATGCTGACCTTTTATCTGTTTCACACAGGAGCTGTGCCGCCTTGAATCAAAGAACATCAGTAGAAATACTGAAAACCAGCAAGAACGTTTAAGAGAACAAATTCCTTCTCCTCAGAGTAACTCTAATGCAGCAATTTCTGTGTCTCTGGCAACCAAAAAAATGGGAGCAGGAGAATCATCCTCCAAAAATAGTCAGAAGTACGTTTAAAAATAAAAAAAGATGTTGATGTTAGTTACATATTTTTTAATGTAGACTCTGCAACATAATGTTTTTTCTTTTTCTTATATATATTTGTAAATAGAAAAGAGACCTCTGCTTCCAGGAGCATTACCAATTCCCCTGTAGATAAAAAAGATAAAGATGAAACTGTATTTCAGGTCAGCTATCCCTCTGCTTTCAGTAAGCTGACAGCCTCAAGACAGCTCAGTCCTTTGCTCATGTCTCAGAGCTGCTGGTCATCTCGGTAAGTGTCTGTCTGTCTGTCTTGGGGGGGAAAGTGAGACTTCACCAATACATACATTGATAATTGACAGCTGATTTGCTTGTGCTGGAATTTGTTTTGCCTGCACACATGTACTGGGAAAATTCCTTTAAAGTGCTGTATTTATGCACCTGACCTGTGTCTATTATGATTTTGAGATGTATATATTGGAATTGTGCAGTTACTTCAGCTTATAAATATTTTTATTTTACCCAGGAGTATGTCTCCCAACCTTTCAAATAGATCATCTCCACTCACATTTAATGTAGTGAATCACACCAGTGGTACAGATTGCCCTGATCCTTTTGCAAATGGTGCAGACATTCAGATCAGCAACATAGATTACAGGTTGTCCAGAAAAGAATTGCAGCAAAATTTACAAGAAATCTTCTCAAGACATGGCAAGGTAAAGGCTCAACTTGTTTTATTAAATCTCTTTTTTAAAAACTTCCTGTTTATGTATTTAGGGGTGTGTTTGTGGTTTAGATTCTGGTGGGCAGAAATAGAAAGGTATTGGAGCAGGACTGTTAAACCTTGTTAGAAGGATAGATTGTGGTTTGGGTTTTTTTTCTTCCTTTAAAAAGATCAGATAATCACTTGTACTAGGTTTTTAATTTGTGTGTGGTCTTCATAGATCTGGTATTCTGAAGTTTGGTATATAAAATTCTTACTAAGTGCCTCATTAGTATGTAGGGATGAGACTTAAGCTTTAACAGGATAACCTTTCTAAGCTGTAAAGTTGAATTCCTAAGGTCAGCTTAAAAGTCACAGTAAAAACTGTTTTGAGTCTGAAGTGATCAAAGGCAGGGGAAGTGTGAATTGGTAAAAAGCAATTCTAGCAGGTGAGGTCAGTGGTCCTCTTTCTGTCTGATCTGTGGATGACATTTTTCTGGCCATAATCTTTACATGGGAAGGTGATGCTTGTGTTAATGAAGTACCATGGGCTTGCCTTAGTCCAGGATCACTGTGCTTGGTTCTTGTTTGCATTGGCCTGATGGCTGTGGTTCATCACACTCCCTTCCCTTTTGTCTTGTGTTTGGCTCTTGGCCAAAGCAAGACCCTGCTCTAGTGGTGACTTGCCTTGGGTTAATATTTTGGTGTAAATGTATGAAGTGTTTTCTTCTCTCAGGTAAAGAGTGTGGAGCTCAGTCCTCACACAGACTACCAGCTGAAGGCTATGGTTCAGATGGAAAATCTGCAAGAAGCCATCAGTGCTGTCAACAGTCTGCACAGATACAAAATTGGCAGTAAGAGGATTCAGGTCTCATTAGCAACGGGAGCTGCTAGTAAATCACTCTCTCTGCTTAGGTAATAAGCACTTTGGCATCTTCTTAATTGTCCTAGCATATATTAGTAGCTGAGAGATGATTTAAAATACTGCTTAAAGGGATAATAGGGAAGTAAAGTAAAATCTGTTGTATGATCTGATGAAAGTGTTAAGTACAGCTAGGCTGGTTTTTGGTTTAGCATTTCTGCACTGCTTATGTTTTAAGTTGCATCTGAAGACTCTAGATCTCTGTTTAAGAGAGTTTAATAGCTGCACTACTATTCTTGCATAATACTGGTATACCTTGAACTTAATTTGTGCAGCTGAGTTAAGATTAGACTGGGCGTCTTTATTTCTTCTTTCTTCCAAGAAAATGTGTATGACTTTTGTTCCTGAGGGTGGGTGCACAGTTTAACATCAAGGGAACACCAACAGCATTTCATTTGGAGTATGATACAATTTGGAGTGCTGATGCTAGTGAGAATACAAGTATTTATTATTTTTTCTTACTGAAAGAAAGCATTAGGGAAAAAGTTGTCATCATTTATTCATGAAATGAAACTAGTGCTTGGACTTGTAGAGTATTCTACAATTACATATTACTTGCTATTGTATACTTTACAGCTTTATTTCATTCCTTCCTGTTCAAAGTCTGTAATGTAATGTAATGGCCAGGCTGGTAACTTCTAATTCTGCAGCTTTGATGTTGCATTTTATAGATGCTCAGATCTTAGCACCACCTATGAAAGACACAGCTCCTTTGGAGAAATGACCTGATGAATTAACAGAAATGTTACTACTTACACTCCCTGATCTAAAATGACAATCTTTATAGTGCTGGAATGGAAGGAAGTGCACTTCGTCCTGTTTTATGTATAGTTCATCAATTGTATGTGTAAATATCTCACCAGTTTAGGCTGGAGTCTAATAACAGCAGACTAATTTTGTGCTAATGCTGCAAAACTTCTCTTACAGCTCAGAAGCAATGTCCATTCTGCAGGATGCACCTGCTTGTTGCTTGCCTGTGTTCAAATTCACAGAAATCTACGAAAAAAAGTAAGTTCCTGGTGGTTTCCCCTCCAGTGGTTCTAAAAAAGATCTGATCATGTATGATTGTTCACAGTGACTTAGAGTAGCAGAGTGGAGAGTTATGAATTTCTGTTTTTAAGTGTTGCAGCGCAATTTGTATCCAGAAGCAATGATGGCAAAACTGGTCTTTTTTAGAGGATTCTACTTTCATTATTTTACTGAATTGTTATGCATTGGTTGAATAGTTTAGTTACCTTAACACTTTGCATTGAATAGTTTCTATCATATTCCTGTTTATTAAACTAAAAAGGCAGATTACAGCATTGCCTTCTCTGTGTTTCTAAAGTGCCTTTATTTCACTCTTTCCCTTTCAGGTTTGGCCATAAGTTAATTCTCTCAGACCTGTACAAGCTCACGGACACCGTGGCCATCCGTGACCAGGGCAGTGGGAGGCTCGTGTGCCTCCTGCCCAGCAGCCAGGCCAGGCAGAGCCCCTTGGGATCCTCACAGTCACACGATGGCTCCTCAGCAAACTGCAGTCCAATAATATTTGAAGAGTTGGAATATCATGAGCCTGTTTGTAAGCAGCATTGCCTGAATAAAGACTTTATGTAAGCTGTGTATAAAATATTATCAGTCTTACAAATATTAGAGCAGCATTTATAGTGTGCAGGTTTATTGAAGTTGGGGTGTGTGTTCTCATAGCATGCTCTAGTTGCTGCTTGTATGTTTACAAGGATAAGTCAGGCTGGAAATAGTGAGATGGGCCAGTGGATTTTCTAGGCAGTTCTCATGGGTTGGTGAGTCCAGGTAAGATGATTGTGTTCTAGCAGAGCTGCCAGGATTGAACACCTCTTTAATGAGAGCTGGAATGTTCCCTGAATTCCTCTGGTTATGTAGGAAGGTGATACCTACTAGGGACTTCTATTACCTGAATTTCATTGCATAATTGTAGCTGATCGTTCTTCTTTGTCCTCCAGCTACATTTAGTAAGTGATTCATAGAAAGTTAAAGGTTTCCTGAAGCCGTGTATTAAGTTTTTTGTGTAATTCAGCAGCTGCCAGGTTGTGCTACTAGAGCAGTTATGAGGTGTTCATTGTTAACTGCCTGGTATGTGCTGCTAAAATTTAATTTGAAAGTTTGAATAGATAATGAAATATGGTCTTCTTAATGTTAGTTCTGGAAATTTGCTGTAGCTGTGTTATTTTTGGGGAAAAAATGATGGAAGTTGTTTGTACTGTACTATAAGTGCTATTGTCACCAGCAGCAGTATATTATGTGCATAGTATAATGTTTGCTATCTATGTTCAAGCTTGTGTAGAGTAAATGTAGACACCTGAACCTCTTATTTTTGCAGTGAACATGAGTTTGATCCAGATTCTTATAGAATTCCTTTTGTGGTTTTGTCTTTGAAGACTTTTGCTCCCCAAGTTCACAGTCTCCTACAGACACATGAGGGTACTGTGCCTTTACTAAGGTAAAGTATTTTAATTTATGTTTTTAATAAGGTCTGATAACTTCCATAAAGGTTTGAGTCTTCAACCTATCTGTTGTATATAAACTCAGTTCTTACATGAAAAAGTATCCATTTATAGCAAATGAATGCACTATGAAGTGATTACTTTATAAATCTTGTTCAGCAAAAACAGCACACTTACTTAAAATATGCATTTCTGAAGATCTATGAAGATTTCTGGCATGTGTCAGTAAGTGAGACATGCCATGAAGACACTCATAGAATGTCTCAAAATAATGATGTTTTTAGGACAGCTGTTGTAGTGGTATTTTAGTGTATAATGGAAGCTTTTTTTTCCTCCAAAGTTTTCCTGATTGTTACATGTCAGAGTTCAATGATCTTGAAATGGTGCCAGAAGGCCAAGGTGGTGTTCCTTTAGAACATCTGATTACCTGTGTTCCTGGAGTTAACATTGCCACTGCCCAAAATGGCATTAAAGTTATCAAATGGATACATAACAAACCACCACCTCCTACTGCAGGTAAATATTTCTGCTTGAAACCTTTCCTTTGAACTCTTTTTATGCTAAAAATTAAGCTAATAAGTACTGCTAATAAAATAAACATGTATAATTGTTAAACTTTTTATAAGGAGGAACTTCCAGCTTGAATGTTCATACTTATTTTCTTCTATGCTGTGGCTTCAATCCATAAGTAAAGTGCAGTGTTTAGTGGAAGAATATTAGTGAAAAGTACAGTAATATGACTTTTTTGTTTGTAGATCCTTGGCTTCTGCGTTCCAAGAGCCCTGTAGGCAATCCCCAGCTCATTCAGTTCAGTCGAGAAGTGATAGATCTGCTGAAAAGCCAACCATCCTGTGTCATCCCTGTCAGCAAATTCATCCCCACCTACCACCACCACTTTGCCAAGCAATGCCGAGTGTCTGACTATGGCTATTCCAAATTAATGGAGCTGCTGGAAGCAGTGCCTCATGTGCTGCAGGTGAGGGATGTAGCACTGGCCATTCTGAGCTGGGGAATTGTAGCTGCAGCCATCTGAATTCCTGGTTGCTGGTGCAGAATAGATGCTGGGCAATCACCTAGTACCCCTTGAAAGAGAGGATTGACTGAACCTTGATGGGTGTTGTTCTTTTTTGAGATGCTGTTTCTGTGCCCACCCTTTCAAAACAATTTCTGGGGAAATTAGCTCTTTGTATAAGCCTCAGGAATAAAGTTTGAAGCTCCTTTTAACCTATGGGTGGTGCTTGGGTAAAAGTTTTGAATTGTGCTGTGTACAGTATAAGAGCACTGCAAATGCTGAGTGCTCATGAGTGGGGCTGAGATGTGTAGCCTGTGGCTTGAAGGGATTTCTGTGACAAGTAAGTCGTGTAACCTTATTACAAAACCATTGTGGTCACATTTGCTTACAACTTTGAGCAGGAGTTGGTTGTAGGATTTTTAAATAACCAATACAAATGTGCAGAAGTTGCAGTAGCACTCATGGATGAAATACTGAATTTCTCACGGGGATAGTTCTTTGTACAGAAAGTGGGTGGCTTCATGAGGCTGCCATTCCAGATGCTGTCTCTATTATATTCTTTTTCTAGCCTACCTATACTAATACTGGCTTTTAAATACCTGTTACTGAGGATGCTGGATGTGAGTGACCAAATCTAATTTTCTTTCAGATTCTTGGCATGGGTTCCAAACGCTTGTTAACACTGACGCACAGAGCTCAGGTGAAGCGCTTCACTCAAGATCTGCTGAAGCTGCTCAAATCCCAGGCCAGTAAACAAGTTATTGTGAGGGAATTCTTGCAGGCTTATCACTGGTAAGTTACCCTAATGGAACAAGAACAACTGTGCAGGGCTTGTCAGTTAATGGTGATTTTAATACTTAGTGCAAGAGGAGCCGGCACTTAAAGTCTCAATGCAAAACTGTGGCAACTACATCGCATTTTCATTGCAATGTGGAAGTTCACACTTCCAATGAAAACAAAAATTAAAAGCGCTCTGCCATATTTTACTCCTTACTTTAGGTTCATTTAACTTCATTGGGGTTGGAAATGGGTTATTGTATTTCATTAGTTCTCTTTGAAGCCATGGCTGCAAGGTTGGATTTAAGCAAGTAGGTCATGGCACATTAACATGAACAGTACAGGGAAAACTTAGTGTTAGGCTTTCTTCAGAAGGAAATATAAATCAATAGATTAACTGTCAGGAGTAACTTTTATTACTTTAACTGGATCTAGCAGTGGCAAAAACGAGGAGTAATACCTGTCTGGAACATTCTGTTCTAGCATGCTAAAAAATAGGGGTTTATGTGGGGGTTTTTTAAGAACCAAGACTGATGCTTTCTTTAAGAATACTTCTATTAAGAAAGTAATAGTTAATGTGCTTTAAACAAGCCATGGCATCTTACAGCTAATCTGCCTTTGCATGTGCTGTTGTAAATCATGTGCCAACAGCTACTTGGAAGTGCACTTTCTATTTCCACTCTTGGCAAAATTACATTATTGGTTGTTTATAAATCTGCTTAATGTAGAGCCAGCACTGGCCACTTGTTGAGTAAGAGTATTTGTGAAGTGTTCTTGCTCCTGAGACATCTTGGTCAGAGAGGTGGGAAAAGTAAAATACATTTTAATATATTACACAGTACTGGGATGGTGTCTGCCTTCTCTTGAGATCTGCTCTTGTTTAAAAAAGTGTATGGCCGTAACTATTAAGCTGTATAACTATAATAACTATTGGGCTGTATACACAGCTAGAGTGGATTTCTAGTTTCCCCTTTGTTTCCCAGGCTAGCATTATTGCCAATATGAAAATTATCCTTAAGTTTTGTAGGATTTGAGGCATCTTTTCTCAACTCTCAAAAAAATTGTTTTTTGCCTACACAGCATACATTAATACTTGCATTACACACAATTTTTTTAAAATTTTCAGGTGTTTTTCTAAGGATTGGGATGTTACTGAGTATGGAGTGTGTGAACTGGCTGATATTATATCAGAAATTCCAGATACAACCATCTGTTTGTCCCAGCAAGACAATGAAATGGTAATTTGTATTCCCAAAAGAGGTATGTCCATGAAACTTTCTTGTGCACTTACTAAATAGATTGTTCTTTGGCTGTTCTAAAGTTTAGTAACTCAAATGTGTAGGAGTGACTTGCATTTTTTTTTAATTTCTACCTTTATAACTAAGTTGTTAGGTTCTAGCAAATCAAGATTGTCATTCTCTGAACACTTAAAATAGGACAGATAGGAAAACAGGTGGCAAAAAACATAAAGTAATGTTACTAATTTTGCATGTAGTTGTGCTTTCTGTGGAATGATTAGAGAGTGGATTGTTTCCATACAGGAAAAAATACCAATGTATTTGGCTATTTAAAACCTTCTAAAGTGCTGATCACCTGACTATTTTGGACTTTCAAACACAGAAGCCTAGTAAAGGTCTCAGTGACAGAAGAAAAGAGTGACTTGGCATAATATATCATCAGGCTGAAAACCAGTCACTGTTTCTTATTGTATTCTGCTGCATTTTATGAACATGTTGGGATGTAGCTCTTGCTTTGTAATTTTTTTTAATTTTAGAGCGTACTCAGGAGGAAATTGAAAGAACCAAGCAGTTTTCCAAGGAGGTGGTGGATCTGCTGAGGCACCAGCCCCATTTTCGAATGCCCTTCAATAAATTTATCCCTTGTTACCACCACCACTTTGGGCGTCAGTGCAAACTCGCTTACTATGGGTTTACAAAACTACTTGAACTCTTTGAAGCCATACCAGATGTCTTACTTGTAAGTTCTGAAACCAGAAATTGGACTTTAAAGCATTTTTCTGGAATGTGTTCAACTGTTTCATGAAGGGTTATGTTTCTCATAAACTTTAGTATGAGTTACAAACTCTGTACCTGTCATGTTTAGACAGCTGTATCTAAGAAAATCTTTTTATTAATGGTATTTTAGTGAAATTGTCCATGGTTTTGAGCACATTCAGGAGGTTGTTAACAAATTCAAACAAAATTTAGTGCCGCAGAATTTGAGCTAAGTTTTATTAAATTTGTGCTTTAAAAGGTTAACTATTTTGCTGCTTGTTTCAGAAGTTCGGTGGTTTTGTTTGCTGTATAAACAGCTTTTGAGGTGGCTGAGCCCTGGTACACAGCAAATGCCTGCCTGCAGGCCCTGAGTTTGAGCTGCAGCTTGCACTTTGTTCATCCACACTCCAATCGGTCACCTCAGCAAAGTGTCCTTTGTGTTGTGTAGGTGCTGGAGTGTGGGGAGGAGAAGATTCTCACCCTGACAGAGGTGGAGCAGGTGAAGGCAGTGGCTGCCCAGCTGGTGAAGCTGCTGCGGGCTCAGAAGGACAATTCCCTGCTGCTGGCGGATCTGCTGCCCGAGTACAGCAAAACCTTCGGCTACGCCCTGCGCCTGCACGACTTCGATGTCAGCTCCGTGCCAGCCCTCATGCAGAAGCTCTGCCACGTTGTCAAGGTAACCCTTTGGCCCTGGGAGTTACCTTCTGGAAGGTGTGGAGGGTTGTGTTAAGGGGTTTTCTGGCTCACAGGAAATGGCTTAGTACGTGTAATGAAATGTTGTTTCTGGAACGCAGCATTAAGTCAGGAATCACCTGTACTGACTATTTTGGACTTTCAAACAATTTTGCGATGGTAATGCAAAATTCCAAAAGGGTTTTTAATGTAGTTTCTGTATTCTTGTGATGTTCTCTTTGTTCTTTTGTAACCTTGCAGCATTCTCTGGGAATACTTGTATTTATTTAGCAAATAATAAGTAAAAAATTCTATTCCAGTACTTACTTTAACAGTACAAATTAGTTTTTCCCCCATCTGACTTCTAACTGTGAAAAAGTTTTGTGATAGCTGTAGTAGTTTTCAGTCTTCTAATGCTTTTTCAGTTCCTTTTTTCTTTTTTAACTATGGTTTGAGACCTTGACTCTGAATGTAAATATGTACGTGGTCTTCTATGCCAGTGAAAAAGAGAGGTTGCAATAACATGGATGTGGGCACATTGGTTTAGCTGCTCCAGTTTTGTTGATTTAGCATCTGGTATTAGGCTGGAGCTCAGTCAGGACCAACTGGCTTGTAACAAAGAGTAAAATCATACCTACCAGTGGACAGAAACTACTGCACAGCTGTACAGGACTTGTATATTTAAAGTGAATATTTCCATGTAATAAGGTGTTTGATTTTGTGTGCTTTTGGCTGGGGAAATACCAGATACAGCTATGCTCAAAGAAACCCCAGCTGTACGTCTTACTTATAGTTCAGTCTTTTCTGTGTCCCAAACTTCTTTCCCAATTAATTTCTCTAGGTGGTTGACACAGAATCTGGCAAGCAAATTCAGCTGATAAATAGAAAATCTCTGCGGACTCTGACTGCCCAGTTGCTGGTCTTGCTGATGTCCTGGGATGGAACATCCTTGCTCTCGGTTGAGCAGCTTAAGCAACATTATGAGACAGTCCACAGTACTTCACTTAATCCATGTGAATATGGATTTATGACCTTAACTGAACTCCTGAAGAGTCTGCCTTACTTGGTTGAGGTGTGTAAGCTCTTCCCTTTCTGATGTGTTTGAAAAGCCATTGTGTCTAGAGACTATGGAATTGTGTGCTCCTAATTTTCTCCTTTTTTCTTTTTTTTTCTTTTCCTGCTAGGTTTTTACCAATGGTGCAGCTGAAGAATATGTCAAGCTTACAAATCTGTATGTGTTTGCAAAGAATGTGAGGTCCTTACTTCAAACTTACCATTATCAGCAAATTTTTCTTCATGAGTTCCCAGTAGCATACAGCAAATACACAGGAGAAGTGCTGCAGCCTAAAGCATATGGATGCAATAATTTAGAAGAGCTCTTGGGAGCAATTCCACAGGTGTGAAGAACTCAGTTTTGCACAGTTGCATTGAGATTTCTGAATGGATTAAAAGTAGTTACATAACTACAGTTTCTGTTAGTTGGAGGTGAATTACTGGAATAATCACCTTCTTCAGGGAAGCTTATACCAGTTGTATTTTTATTACACTTCCGAGAAATCTGGAAGAGAAAAATAAAGTAAACCAGCACACATGTGTTGGTGCAATTTTGCTTAAGAACTGTTCCTAGGAAGGCTGTAAACATCCCTGGCATCTCTGAGTGGGAGAATTGATTTTCTGTCTGTGTGAATGAATGGTTGTTCAGTACTGAACCCTCACTGTGATCACAGTGCATTATTGGGTTTGGGAGTGAAGAATTCTAGAGTCCTGTCAGAAATGCCATGTTCTTGTCATCCACATATCCTAAGTGCTGTGGGATAATTTTGTGACCTAGTCTGTGGCTATAATACTTCCTTTAAGTAAGTCAGTCTTTCTGAAGAGTGACAAAATGGAATTTTACAGCTCCATACTTAAACATTTAGTTTCATTGATGTTTATTTAGTATACTTTCTGGCGCTATAGTTTGCCTTTGGTATCAATTACTTTGAGCCTTTATTTGGATAGTGTGGTACAAATTAGCAATGTGATTTAGTTTACTGTTAGAAGTCATGTCAGTGCGAAGCTGGATGAAAGGCAGTGAGAAAATGCTTGGGGCTTAGCATGTGCTGGTGTTCAATTCTGCTTCCTTCTCAATAGGTGGTCTGGATTAAGGGACATGGCCATAAGAGAATTGTAGTCCTGAAGAATGATATGAAAAGTAAGCCATTTCAATTTTGAGCAGTATCTTGGTTTTCTTTTATTTTTTTTAAGAGGCAGCTTGAGTAAACTGACCAAATTTACTTGCCTTTTTGTAGCTCGTTTTAGCTCACCTAGTTTTCCCCCTGCTGATCATGTAGATGATCATGGAAATCAACCTGCTGACAATAATGGACATACTATGGAGATCCAAGGATCCACTTCATCAATGGAACTAAATCTAGGAAGGCCTAGCAATGGTAATGCAAAATTAATTTATGTAAGAAATTCATTGTCTTAGGGGAAATAAGCACAGTAACTGAAGCAGCATGGGGAAAGTTGAATTAGTAAATCTGAACTTGTGTAAATGTGCATTTTGGCCTGAAAGCTTGTTGAACTTCTTCTGAGTTTATGGTTAGGCTTGTGTCCTGAGCTGCTAGTCTATAAATGTGTGTATTTATATATATATATATATATATATAGGTGCTGGGTACTGCTTCCCAGGGATTTAGTAGAAAAGTAGAAATTTCAGTCTGTAGACATGAAGCTAAATGAGAGAGGGGGGTCAGCAGCAGCTTCTGCTAGCAGTGTCTCCCATATTCTGATGAGAATTTACTTAGATACTCTTGATGCAGCAAATAAATCTGAGGTTAATTAGCATTAATTCAATTAATTTGGTGTTAGTCTTTCAAATGGAGCATAGTTCTCAAATCCTCAGATGTGCATCTGGAGGCCTTACATTTACCTGTGACAGTAGTGCCGCCTTCATAGCTCACAGATTCTCTGAGAGATGTTCCCTTGTTTTTGTAGTTTCTAATCAAACAGAGCAAGAACTCCTTTGCCTCACTAACACATCTCCTGTTGACCTCCTGTGTGAGCCAGTACCTTCCTGCCTGCCATCCCCCCAGCTGAGACCTGATCCCGTGGTTCTGGAGTCTGCAGACCTCATTCAGTTTGAGGAACGCCCCACACCCCTCCCAGGTAAGAGTTGCCTCCCTGTGTTGCTTCAAATCAGGCTGATGGGTTCTTTTTAAGTATTTTATTGCCCAACAGCAGAGAAATATTCTTTTTTACAAGAATAGAGCATCAGTAAATTGAATTGTCCTATTCATTTTAGAGATAATGATTTTAACAGAAGAAGAAAAACGAAGGATTGTTACCACAGGTCAAGAAAAGCTGATCTCTGGTTCTGTGGTGTCTGACACCACAGAGAATGCTTCAGTGCCTCCCTGTCAGTCCTCTGAAACCCAAGTAAACAAAGAAGCAACGGACAGCCCAGCCAAAAAGCAACACAAAAACAAGGTCAAATTGGCAGCAAACTTCTCACTTGCACCTGTAACCAAGCTTTAACTCTTTCTTTTTAGTGTGAAAGACAAATACGTATGGACTGTGCACAAAGTAAAGCTGTTTGCTAGCCCATGTGTATTTTAATGGAAAACCTAAAGGAATTAATTTCTATTTAATGTATTCTGTGAAGGTTTTGTTCCTTTTACACTGAACACAGCTGTTAGCAGAGCAGATTTTTTTCTATTATTTTGAAAAAAAATCTGGCATTTGTTAAATTATTCTTAAATTTTACAGTTTTTCATAAATGTGTTCAGTAAAAGCAAAATATTAATTCAACGAACATGGAACAGATTTTATTTTCTTTAAGCCTTGTTGGTGATGTAATCATACATGTAGCATATTGTATTCTATAGGCTGTTGCTTACTGGTATTGTTTCAGACAGTATTAATGAAATGCATGATTTGTCTTTCAAAAGCCTGTTGAGAAATTTTAACTCGCTGACCTGGGATGACAAGAGTGAGGGGAGCTGATTGTCCTCCAGAGGGGAAACTTGTTCTCTGACCTTTCAGGTGACTTGTAACTGCATTGGAAGTGCTTGTCTGAAGATGTCTGTAGAAGGTTATGTGGGCCTTGTGTAAAACTTGTTTTAAATGTTTGTTTTGCTGTAGCTTTCCGTTCCATTTAGGAGCTTTCTAGGACACTGATGCTTTAAGCTTCCCTCATATTTAGTTTGTCTGGCATGGGTTTGGTTAAGGAAAAGACTGTCTTGATGTCATGAGTGTAAGATACAGACACACACATTTTCATTGTGTCTAGAAATGAAGTTAGGAAGATTGATATTTCTGAAATATGCATCTAATGCATAAATTACAGATAATGGAGCAGGTCTTATTAAAATGGTTGGTGATGGAAGGTACTGATGCTATTTCCACCTGTAAGGAAAGTTCTAGCTACATGTGGAAATGCTAAGGTTGTTCTGCTTAACCTTGTTTTCTATTTTTAAGCACGTTCAGTAAATGGGAAGCTTGTTATTTGATGTGCTGTCTTTTAGCTGTGTCTGTTTTTATTCTAAGACTTACTCCTAGTGTTGGCAGCTTTTTGAATTCGTGGCATCTTGTGTTGGCTTTTGCAAGGGCCAGCTTTGGGAGAGAGGTGAAGTCAGTGGATGACCTTAACTCTAGTTAGCAGAACTGTCCAGTGTGTGAGACTTTCTACCCATTCTGGGTAACCATGGCATTTACAATGGGTTGTATTTGCCAGGCAGCAAATCAATTGCTTGTAGTATTGAAAGAACCTATACTAGAAGTTTTCCACTGGCCAACTGAGTTGCTTTTGTTTTTTTTTTAGATGGATTCTATTGTAATATGCAAGAGATGGAATACAGGCTCTAATTTTTCAGCCAGCATCAGGAAATGCCACTGAGCAATGGCTATGGACAGAATTTTACTAGTCAGATTTTGTTATAAAATCTTTTATATTTAGGCAAGTATTACCAGTAGTGAGTTTATAGCCATTGTAAGTGCAAAGAAACACTGGGAAGTTTTTCTGAGCATTATGGCACAGTATTTTGAGTCCACAATAAACCTCTACAGACATACTGCTATAGGAGAAGAAATTTAGAAGTAAGCTTTCTTGAAATGTTTTTAATGAGTGAAATGCAAGAAAATTGGCTTTCACCTTAACTTTGAGGAGGTTGGCAGTGATCAGTCTAGACTTTTGTTTCAGAAGAGCATGCATTGGAGAAGAGACCAGCCTGACATTATTTTCATGAGATGCAGCTACAAGTCACTTGGAGTACTAAAGAAAACCAGGTTTTTGCTTCAGAGGAAAATATGGTATTTATCCAAGTAATGTGGTGGTTAGACCACATATGAAGGTCAGCATATCTTATCTGGATTCATGTGTGATTCTGCTGAAATTGCTGTTTGAAAGTAATAGAATAATACTTTTGAGAAGTTGTGTTCATAGTGTAACAAAATAGCTAATTGAATTGCAATATATTTTTTTATCCAAAGGGTTAAATGAATGATGTGACTTACAGATTTAAAAGCATTGCAACCATGAAATTCTTTAATTTAGCAAATAAATGTACTACTTCGGATTCATGTGTGTTTAAAAGAAGAAATGTCACTGAAGCCCTCAATTTATGCACTATTTTTTCTTGGAATGGGAGAGAGAAGAAAGACTTCTTTTCTTAGCTGTCTACTTTGTTTGGACACTTTCTTTTGTGGCTCAAGTGCTGTTTTGTGTGTTGGGACCAAACAGTTGTCAATAAAATTTTCAAGCAAGCATAACTCTTGTCCTTGTCTGAAGACCTGGAGGCCAAAATTCAAAACAAAACAAACCAACTTGCCTGAGAATACTTAACTTGCTGTGTTGTGTTAAATTTTATTATTGGGACAGAACTGAGAGCTGGGGTTTAGTGAGGAATAAGAAACACCATGAATTCTGAAGCATGAGACTTTTCCCAATTTTTGCAATTGAGCTGTTTGCAGATGCAGCCAGTGTCTCTTATGGCTCCTCATGCAATGTCATGGGTAGGGTTTATTTTGAAAAGAAGCTGTGCTGTTTATCAGCCTAAAGAGAAAAATGGAGAAAGGAGTGTAAATTCAGCACTTGGATGTCAGGTGTTCCTCCTCAGTGTGTCTCTCTTGGAGATGTTAAAATTGTTGCAAATAAGGTCAAGTGAATATTTATTAAATTAACAAGTCACTTTTGAGTTACAATAGCTTTGTTTTCCAGCCTGAAGATAGTAAATATCCAGGAACTACAAATATGGCAAATCGCTTTTACTGGAGTGTTTTGAAATTCAAAATCTTAGCAAAATAAAAAAAGGCAACTAAACTGAACTTTTTTGTCATCTCACAGCTTCATGGACAAAAGTAGAGTTGGATGAGCTGCTCCAGACTTTCTTTTTTGGGGGTAGGTTTGTTTGGCTTTTTTTTAGTTTTATGGCATATTCTCACTCAACAGAACTGTTTAGTGGAGTCTGCTGGGGGAAGTGTCAGGCCTGCTGCAGATAAGCAATCCTTTGACCTTACAGAGCACTTGTTCAGTTAACAATTTTAAAGTAACTACCTAAAAAGCTTAGTGGGAAACTCTATATAAACAGTGTAATAAATATCCCTCTTGAAAATAATGAATATTCCTCTTTGAAAGGAGGAACAGGCAGTTTATAAAAACTTCCTAGAGCAGCACCACAAACACTATAATCACCACTCTGTAATTTCATTTTTCAGTAGCTGTGAATGTTTTTAAGTAAATGAATGAGTAAAATCCCTCATATCACCTGGTATGTGATTACCTTCAAAAGATGAGTTAGATTTTAAATGCTGCTTTGGTTTTGTGCTGCAAACATTCCCACTTCTTTTCATTCTCATTTTATGTTAAGCCATCTGTTTTAAGTTAGTAAAAGAGTCATGATGGAAATAACTTTCATTTTTTTTCTAAAATCTATTAATAGAGTTTGTTTTGCCTGCCATAATGTAACAGGACAGACTGGTTGCATGGTGAGCTATGGTTTAACTCCTGTTTATAGCATTTTTGTAGCAAGCATTACTTTTAATGCTGTATTCCTTCCTGTATGACTCTTTTAGTTTAGTATAACTTAGGTGGATAAAAATAGAAAAAAAAAATCCTAATACAAGTGATTATTAAACTGGTTTGTAGTGCTATATGTATGCTACATAAAAAGAAAGCAGATTGATCTAAACAGAGAATGCCATTTTACAAGAAATTTCTGAAATGCCACTTCAGGGTGTTATTTGAGCATTTTTTGACATGGCTGTCAAAGCACTATTATATGTCATGCCATGGCTCAAGTTTCAAGTCAGTCTTTCAGTTATTGAATTCAAAAGTGAAGAATTGCATCCTGCCAGAGGGAGCTGTTCTGTGTGATGAAGGGAGAAAACAACAAACTCTTCTGTTGATGCAGGTGGGATGATGTAATTGCCTGCAAGAAGCTTGATATTGGCTGCAGTCATCACCTCTGGTTTTGTGATCCAGCCTGTTAAAATCCACTGCTCTCTGTGACTGAGATTGACTTTTCAAGTATCAGTTTAAACATCTCTTGGTGTCTTACCACAATTATTTCAACCTCCCATGAAGTGTTGCAGAAAACTGCCTCTCATTAAGAAATAAAGGCTGTAAAGAAAGCAAACTGAAATATAAGGGGGAGATCTCCTGGAGACACCCCCTAACTCATCCCTGAGACCAAGCTGCTGCCAAAGCTGTCAGGATCCAGGCTCAGGTGCTGAGGTCTTCTCAGGATCCCTGGGAAGTGGATGGGAGAAGTTTTGGCCTTTAAGAGTAATATCTTTGTGTCCTGTTTGCAAGCAGCCTCCTTGCCTGGGTGTTCCTAGGATGGGTGGGATCATGTGCCACAAGATGCACTTTAACAACAACAGCAGCATTTATGCTGGGGTGCAGTAGGATTTTTTTGTTCATGTCAATAACGTGACTGCCCTTTTGGCTTGGCAGTTCTTTTGATACTCAGATGTGTTGGGAACTGTCTGATCTGCAATGCTCTGGGCTATAGTGAGGTTCCAAAGTCCTCTAGGAGCATAATGAGATCAGCTTTTTGGGTGGGTTTTCTTTTTTTCAGTGAGGAAATCCATTATTACAGTAGCATCTCTTACCTAAGCATTACTCCTTTCTTACTCTCATTCTTTTTGAACCGTGGAGCAGCACAGGACATGCATCCCACTCCACTCCACAATCAACTTTTCCTTCAGTAACAGGAAGAAACAAATGCTTAGTATAACACAGCAGCTTTATTTATTTGGAAATATGTTTAACTTGGAAGAGAAGGGGAAGGTACAAGAGAACCATTTGCTGGTGGAATTGGTGATTTGTACAAATAGCACTTCAGCACTTTTGTTTTTCTCAGTAGACAAAGATCCTTTCCTGAACACAGTCATGAGTGTGTCAAATCCAACTTACACATTCTTCTACACATTGTTGCTTTTCCAATGCCTTGCCTTCTTTCTGAAGTGTTAAACAGCCAGGATTTCCAGAAGAGATGCTGGGTGCTTCAGTCAATCAATGTCCCTCTCTGCAGACGGTGCCTGATACCTGAAAATCAACTCTGGACTGATGCCAGTTACTCCAAGTAGTCACCTAAAGACACTTGTCTGATACTCTGCTGATTTTATATATGGGGATTGTATAATGTGTCGTGCTCACAGGGTCATGGAAGTTACAAAGCCCCTGGTTGTTCTTGGGATATTCAGTGATTTAGTCTGTGTTTTTAAAATAAGGGTCAAGATTCTTACACTTAATTCCTTCCCAAGTTTAATTTGTCTAATTAGAGCCATTAGCTTTGACATCAGCCATAAGGGCTCTGCTGTGTTCTAGATAGGCAACACTAAACCAGTGTTGAACACAACTGAGAATCTGATCTTACAGTCTAAAAAATCCAGGACTTTATTGCTAAGCAGCATCACCGACCCACTTCTGAAGGAACCACTGGTGCACTGCAGGCAGGCTGTTCAACCCCACCCAAATCAACACAGAAATGAAGCATTTGCTATTTAAAAACAAAAACTGGCATCCAGAAAACCTTCCAGCTGAGCCAAGCTAGAACTTCTGAAAATGAACTTCATTCTCATTAACACTGCTGGAGTTCAAGTCCCTTTGGGGCACTGGCTGCCAGTGCTCAACTGTATGAATATTGCACATTCCCACTTGCTGTGTTTCTTCTTGGTTTTAATTAAAGGTAGTGGCTCTGTAGCCTTGTTAAGTGTTGCTTCCCAGGAATGTCTAACTCTGTTTCTTGCTAATGAAATTTTTTCATGGAAACCTCCATTGCACTCACTTCACTTTATTCCCAAGTGCCTGTGGATTCTGTGCAGCCTGCAGGGATCACCCCAATCATCAGCACAGCCTGGCTTAAACACTGATGTGCAGAAGTCACCTTGGGCCTTAAAAACAGTGTGCAAGGTCCTTCTGGACCCTTTATTAATGACATTCACAGCTGATCCTCCTAAGGCTTAAGGTTTGATGCTTCACTACAGTTTTTTCCCTCACTTCCATTTGCCTTTATTAATGACCCTGAACATCTGCCTCTTGTCTTAACATACTGACAGTTCCTGATGTCTTAAGTGGGTACCAGCAAGAGGCTTTGGAATTTTACAGAAGCCAGTGGGTGTTTCTTTCCCTCCAGTGTGTATTCTCTCTCCTAAAAGCAGTTTTCCCCATAACTGTGGTGATGTACACAGGTGCCATGCAGGGTCCAACCCACACCAGGTACAGAGTGTAACAGCTACAGAGCTTACTGTGGTGGTGTATGTCTCACCAAGGATGCAATAACTACATATGAGAGTCAGCCTTTGTTCTCTTTCCTGCATCTTTGGTCAAAGTAATTAAAGTGCTTCATGTCTTAGTGGAAACCTTTTGTGTTTTTCCTTCTTTAATCCTTGAAACTTAAGGTACTTAGTGACGTTGGTTCTTTGTCTCAAGTGAGTCTGCAATACTGGAATTATTCTGGAAATGCAAGTGATTTTCATCAAATCAGTCAGTGCTAGGGATTAGGTTTTATTTGTATAAGAATAGTCTGAGTTACTTTAGATGGTGTCTATTGCCTTCAACCTTAAATAAGATACTTTTTCTCTCTAAAAAAATAACTTTTTATCCTTTTGGGGTAACTGCTGTTAATTTTTTCTCCTTTCCTATACTGTGGTTCCTTGGTATATAAGCACACACTTCACTTAGCTGGCTTCACAAAATGGCAGTTCCTCTTGTAAAACTTAATTTTAGGAACTTTTTGCTATCTTGTTATTTCTAAGCCTGAGATTGTCACACTAGATCCATGTAGGTTTATTTTACTATTTACATCTATCACAGTACATTTATATGGAATACCATCACACAGACAAACCAGCTACTGACAGCTAATATAAAGATATTAGATTCCACAAGGCTTAATCTGCATAGAGACCAGAAACACACTTAATGGTGAAACACAGACAAGAATTTCTGTATTTCCCTTAATTTGAAACCCATTTGGTACAGAATGTGATCTTCCTGCCACAAATACCTACTTCTGTATTTGTATATTTGTCTTGTGGCCAATTTGTCTTGGGTGGCTTGTGTCTTCCTATGCTTGATAGTTCATATTTCTTGTGGTCACAAAATATACAATTAATACTTGTTTTAAGCATGGTTTCAATATTAGTTAAATTTTGTCTCCTATTCTTCTCCCAGCAATCTCCCAGTGATGTGTAATACCCTACTGCATGTAGCTTGTACAAATGGACAAAACCCTGGGTGAATATTTCTCTGACTTCAAGGGAGGTGGAGATCTAAAACAAGTGACACAACCTTGGACTGCCTCATCTATTTGCAGATTACTGTAGCTGTGCTTTGCTAAAGCTTTGCCAGGGATTATTTCCCCTGGTGCAAGCAATATTAATTTGAGTAATTTGGATATATCATATAATGGGGTACAAAATTCTGTGGCTACTTGCAGCATCCTTGTCACTGATCTCATTCTTTGGGAAGAATTTGAAGTGCAACTCCACAGCAAAGTAGTTGAACATCACACAAGTTTGGTATTTTGTATGAAATATCAATTATCCTAAAGTTGCTTCCTCTAGCAGTTGTGCTATTTATAGCATTGCTACTTGTGGCTTTTGTTATGGAAAGCAGCCAAAATAGGATAATTTGGCCATTTTTGAGTGCAGTTTGTCACAGGGGGGAAAAGTGTACAACATATTCTCATAAAGGTATACCCTATTAAAATTGCTGTTTTACACCACACTGGATAAAACATCAACCCCTTTTCATTCACCTGCATCATGGGGGTGTTTTTTGTTGACTCTACTGCTGATCTCTTCTGGTCCCTGGACAGCCACTATATAGATTTCTTTTGTTTTTAGGCATGCGTGTAGAGTGATCCATGCAACAGTGAAGAACCTGCCACTGTACAGTCCATAGATTACACCTGTGCCAGCTGCTCTTGCCTCCCTCAGCAGGGTCCTGTTGGTTCCCCTCACCATCCAGTTCCACTCAATGCAAACATTGAAAGACAAGCAGGGTGGGAAGGCCAGGGCTCTACATGATGTTGCACTGCGTGGCCCCACAACAATCTTTAATAATTGCCAACCCTGCCTTGGCAATGGTGGGCTTGCTTGGAGGAGGTTCTGCCTTCTTTTCTGCTGGGCTGCCTGCAATGTTCAAAACAGAACAAATTAGAACCAAGAGCTGCTCAAACTATTTCTCCCTACTTCTGCCTTAAAGGGTGCAAACCTTTCCCATCCTCTCTCCACCCACCCTGAATTTTTCAGCTCGGGTTTGAACAATACACTTTGGTGGTTTGAAACTGCTCAGAAAGTCTTGTCTCTTCAGGCAAGGGTGTTAAGAGGGGCTAAAGAATCCATCCATCTGAAAGGGAGGCTAAACTTGCATCTGGTGTCCCTTCTCCCAGCCATAGGGTCCTTGAACAAAGTCATTTCACTGTTTAACTCCCAAAAACAAAAGGAGATGAGGAACAAAAGTATTACTAGAATTTCTTCTCTCATCAGCTTGGATGTTGTAATTAAGAGAACAAGACAAAGGTAGGTTTTCATTTTTCAGGGTGAAAAGAATCTTTTTATCTCTAAAACTGCATTTAAAAGCAATGACAAGGTAAACTAACAAGGGAGATGAGTCATGCTCCCTGTGACTAAGGGGGTATAAATAATTAGTGATGCATCTTAAAATGTCTCCTCTCAACCTTGCACTTGAACTTCACAGTCCTTCCAGTCCCTCTGGGAACTCTTGAGCAAGACCTGATCTGTGCAAAATGGCAGAATGTTTGATAGAAACCTCTTCAGCTGCTGGACCAAAGCCCCTTTCTAAGAAGGGCACTGCTCTCACTTGACTCTCTCTGCCTAAGAGCTCATCTTGAGGCAGGGCAAAATCAATCAGTGAACTTGCAGAGCTCCTGCTGTGACTGTTCTGTTTGAGAGTTGCAGCTAAAAGCTTCCAAGAGGTCATGCAATCCACTAAGTCTCTCAGAAAACAAAGTGTTTGCCATTCTGTCTACAAGAGATTTGGGTTGGGGTGATTCAAAAGCCTATTACTGATAGTAAAATGTAAGAAATTTGGGTCAGCTGTGGAAGTTTGCAGTTTTCTCACTAGTTTCCATCTTGACTGCAGTAAAACAGGTGAATTTGTTTCAGATATTCAAGAATGGATCTGAAGAATTGTTTTCAGTTATTTTTGCAGAAACAGGAAAATGATTAATAAAAATCTAACTGCTTAGAAAAGCAGGTTGTGGCACTGTGTATACAGATATACTTTGCATATTTAAAATACACAAAGCAATTTTGAAGTGGCCATAGGTGACTTAAATTCAGTTTTAAGGGGTAATTTGGTATCTGAAGTCTAAGTGGCCAGCAGCTGCTGACACCCTGTGTTGTTTCTGGGTGATCTAGCTAGCTTCAAGCTTTTGCCAGAAGCTGCTCTTTGAAAATGCTCTTTTAATCAGTTGTCTTTGGAGTTTTTCCTTTTGTTCTTGTTTTTTTCTTTATGATTAGGAACTCACTGGTAGGAGATTGTGTTGCTTTGTCTATGGGTTTTAACTTGGTGCGAAGGAACTCAGCCATCTCTCTGTCTTCTTCTTTTTCCCTGGTGGAAAGAGGGAAAATAAATGTTAGAGGAATGACAGTTTACTCTGTAAATGGGACAGCAACAGCTAGAGCAGCTAGGATCAAGTTACTAGTAAACAATTAATTCCTTTGCTATTTTTAGAAGCATTTAATTTTGCCGTGTATTAAAAAGCAAAATATTTGCCTAAAAGGAAACTGCTGCTGAGGCTTTTGGGATTTGCACACAGGGCTCAGAGAGAGCTCTGGGTTCAGTTCTAGCCCAGGCTGCCTGTCAGCTGCTGCCTTGGCCAGCTCTCTTTGATCAGCTGCAGGACTCTGGCAAAAGCTTTGCTTTATCCTCCCCTTGCTTGCCTAGAATTTAAATGTGTTGGGGGAGATAACTGTCACTTGGGATAAATGGATTGAGTCTTTGCTGTTTAAAGAGGGGGCAGTAAGAGCAAAACTGACTCTTTGTAGAGTGTTGATCTCAAACAAAAGATCTGGGTGCTGGGAGTGAACTTTTGAGGAAGACTACAACTTTCTTGGCAACTTTGGGCTAAGCTACTGAGATGAAACCCTTCAGAACCTGCTGATGTCTTAGGCAGGGCTGTACTACTGAGTGCTTTTCAGTTGGTTTGGGATTTGTTGTTGTTGTTTGGGGTTTTTTGCTATGACAAGATGGGAATAGTAGTAATCAACCTGACCACATGAATAATTAAAAAAGGGGGATTTTAGATGTCTACAAATATGCCCCTTGTAGAACTCCATTTCATGTCTACTTCTTATGCCAAGAGAATTCCCTGGTAGCAGCATAAATCCTTTTCTTTTAAATGGTAAATGCCCAGACTGTTTCTGGTAGGAAAATAAGAGGCCAAAGCCCACTGTTACTCATGAGATGACTGAATCATTAATGGGATAGAGAGCAACAGAATTAGAGTAATCTAACTTTAATGTTTTTCCTATAGAATGGGGAGGAGGCTTTTAACTTGGCAAGTTGTTTTGAAGGACCAATTCTCTCCCATTAATGTTGATTTAAACTTTGTCACTTAATCTATTGTATTATCAGGCTTATGGAATGTCACTGATAAGTTCAGTTGCTCTTGGTTCTTACCGTAATCTCTCCACCTCTGCATCATCTACAAGAAAATCTCTTTTTTGTACCAGCCGATGAATCTTCTGAATCAGTTCATCCTCCCTTTGCTTCTCCATCTTTGTTTTTTCTTTTTCTGGTCAAAAACAGAGAAAAGAGTGTATGACTTTGGACTCCAGGGAGTGTGAGGGGGTGGTGTAGGATGCTGCAGATATCTGAGAATCAATTGCTGATTGAAGTCAATGGTTTTCCAGCCCTGAGTCACCAAACCCCCAGCAAGCCAGGTCACTGCCTCTCTGCTCTCTTCACTTGCTGCTGCTGACTGTGATCAGCTTAATGGTCTGAAGGCTCTCTGGGGTTTGCTAAGCCTGCTTTTAATACTCAATTACTCTGCAAGACATTGCTTGGAATTTTTTTAAGAGCTTTGGCAAGGAAATAGTTCAAGATGCTTTGTTAAAATCCAATGTACAAACTCTGTTTGACCTCAGGGGAAAGGAGATCACACCAAAAGGAACTATTTCTCTGTGTTTCAAGACAGCTTTGGCTGTTGAAAACGACATTTTTTTTCCTACTCTGACAAGGCAGGTGAGCTGTAAATCCCCACAAACAGCATCAATTGTAAAACGTGGAAAAATAAATGCAAGTTGATTTTCCCTGTGCTTCAAAAATCTGAGTTATTAATATATGTCCTTGTTAATTGGCCAGTCTGGAATGGCTAGGTTGTGCATAAACAACAATTTCTGTAGCATGAAAGATGTGCCTGTCACAAACTAAGAGTCATAAATGTTAGGGATTACAGAGCTGTCATTTCAGGCTATAAAGCAAATGTATTTAAGACAGAACTTTTGAAACCTAGCAAGTGCAGCAGAGATGAGAAAGCCAGAGGCAAATCCAATCTCATGTATTTCTCTGAGAAGCTGAAAATTTTGATCAGCTATGAAGACACTTTATATTAAAACAAGGATTTGGGGTTTGGGCAGCAGAACTGTGTTTAGAGAACTGCAGAGTTCAGTACAGTGAGATCTGGGGAAGAGGAGTGAGCTGCCTGCAGTCTGATGCATCTGAGCTGTCTCTGCTGATTTGAGTTATAAGACAATTTAAACAGCTAAATTAATCAGACACTTGAAAACAATTGTTTTTAGTACAGATTTTAAAAAAGAATGCTTAGAAGTCACTGCTTTTTCTTGCTTTGTCTCTTATGGCTGAGGAGCAAGGACTCTCCTCACTTCTGAAGGTAGAAGCTACTTTCTACTTCCTTTCAAACTGTCCTTTTCTTGAACTGAGATGTGCTCTGCCATTATATCCTCCAGGAAACTGTCCACTAAATATATTAATATATGTGGTAAAACACTGCCCATTCTGTGTACTAAAAGACTGATTCCATATCTGCTAAAATTGGCTAAACTGAGCACTGACACTGAGAGTTTGGTGTGTGCTGAGACCAAGGAGCAATTCTCTGCACAAATCTGTGTCCTTCCAGGGAAATTATGGCAGAGATGCTGTGACTGAATCCATGTCTGGGAAGTGTTGTTCTAGGTTAGGCACGTGCTGAGTGCCAGCAGCTGCTTTGTCTCTTTTAGGACCTGCCTGAAGATGCTGCTGCTGGAACTGCACCTACTGGATTCTTAAGTTTGCTGAGATTTGCAAAGTGCTAAGGAGAAACTGCTGTCTGTGGATCTCTGCTTGAGGCCTTGAGACTGGAAAATCATTTCTAAAAGATAAAAAAAACCAAACCCAAACAGCAGAAGCACCAAAGGAATGAAAGCTGATTAACCCTATCTGTAAGTTAAAAGTCTGGACAGGAAAGCTTGCAGATCAGAAAAGCGAGGCAAGGGCAACCATTCACAGAGACTTTCTAGAATTTGTAATCCTTTCCATTCGCACAAATCATGAACCAACAGTGTTATTAAAAATTTAAAATGTGACCTATACATAACTAAGAAGTCTAAGGAAAGAAAAAGTAAGAAATATTATTTATCTATTTCTGTTGGGTGCAAAACGTGTCAAAGTCCTCACACAGCTCAGAGTGGGTGGTTTCAGAGCAGATCTCTTTCCTGTGTCACAAGTGACCTTCTCTCTTCTTTCTGAGGACAAAATTGTCCTTCAAAGTTGCACAATAAAATGTGAGGAGGACAAACAAGGATAACCAAAGGAGAGTCAAAACTTGGCCTTAATAGTTAAGCAGGAGCAAATGATTTCTGCAGGGTGCTGGAGGCTGGGCAGGAATGTGTGCTGTAAATGGCCTGCTGCAGGTGCTGAGTGTTCTGCAGGATCTGTCTGTGTTTTTTTCTTGAACAGAGTAGGGCTGTTGTGGATCATCTGAAATGGCAAAGCTGTAGTGAAGTGAAATTCCTCACTGATGGCAGCTGGAGTTTTGAGCCAAGGACTGTTGAAGTGCCCACAACTCTGTCCCTCCTTCAAAGAGTGAATTTGCAGAGATTTGTGGCAAAACACAAACCAGAGTTTTGGGCCTTGCTTTTTGTAGAAACCTGTTCTTCTTGATCCTAGAAGATAGATTTAACTACAGGTGTGACAAGGGATTGGTGTAGCAAGGAAAAACCAATCACATTCACAGTAATGGCTATAAATCCTTCTCTTTTCCTTCTTTTATCTCTGGTATCTCAGCACATGTCTCTTCTACCTGACAATCTTGTGCCACTTGGTTCCCTTGAGATTGCCAAGGGAGGGCAAGGAATTGGGAATGAGCTCCTTGTTTGAGTGATATTTGCAGGGTTACTGCCATGGGAGCAGTGAAATACAGCATGAAAAGAAAGTTAGAGACACATATATTAAAGATGGGCAGGAAAATGGGAATTAAAAATGAGGGCTAGAGGAAAGAGATGTGAAACTCCAGCCTGTAGGGAGGGGATTCTGATTGTTGGGGCATGGGTGGGTGATGCAGGGGTGGGGATGGTGACAGGAACACAGGAATTATCCTGGGACTGTTATCCTGGAGACAGCCATTACCTGGGATTGCTACCAAACTCTGCAGCTCTTGCTTAAGGTTCATAATGTCTTTGCACAGCTGGATGTCATCCATCCTGCAGAAACAGAAAAAGCATGGTCAGACATGCAAACTCCAATCTGTGTTGGTGGGATTGGCCAGATCTCATCTGAACACACAACCCTGGCCCTGCCTGTCAGCCTGAAAGGGGATCCTGGCTCTCTGCACTCACCTATTGAAACAGAAAGCAAAGGGTATTTAACACTCAACACCCACTGAGCCCTTGATTACTTGTCTTACTGGCTCCAAACTGTGGCTCATTTCAGATGCCTTTTGCTTTCTTGAACATCAGAGAACATTCTGGAATGGGCACAGTATCCATAATGGTCCTGGGGAAAGCCAAGTGAGCCATCTTGCACTCACTGCAGCAAGTTTTCACCAGGGAAAGAGCAAGAGCAGCAGAGAGCCTGGGAAGGGGCAGCAGGGGCTGATGCATTGTTTGGCACTGCCAGGGCAAGGTTTATATTCCACTTCCTTTGTGGCCTCACTCCTAATTCAGTTCCAACACCAGAGACCTGGAAACTGTCATCATTTGGCATTTATCTGTTCTTGAGGTCTTGTGCCTTGGTGAATGTCCTCCATGGGTGATGTTGAATGTGTAGAAAGTGATATGTGCAGAAAGCCCATAATTGTTAAGACACAGAAGACAGCTCAAAAAATAAAAAAAAAGTAATATTAGTAGAAGCTGCACCTTCAGTTCTCATTGAAACTGCTTCTTCTCCTGAGAGCTGCCACACTGAATTATTCCCCTGGAAGGCAGCAGCCTTCAGCATTAGCTGGCACAGGTTTTATTTCAGTGTCTCAGCAGCCAAGGCTCAGGTGTTGGCTCCAAGGGCTGCATCTGGGGCTTCCATTTTGAAACCACCCCCTGAGGAGCACAAAACCCAGCCTGTGTGATTAACTGAACATTCTGAGCTGGGCTCTCACCAACACTCTGCTTGCCCAGGGATCTCTGAGCTCTGTTGTTCACAGAAATCCTGTGCTCAGGAGTGGCTTGGCTGCTCCTGAGCACCCAAAGGTTTCTGAAGTGCCACCAGGGCAGGGGCTGTCACTGTGGTGTTTCAGGAGAGGAAGGCTGAGGGGTTGGAGTGTGTGTGTATGTGAGAGGGAGCCCCCAAAGGACAGTACAGCCAAATTACTGAATTAAGTGAGGAGTGGAAAAAGTAGGTGTTTGTGGCACAAATAAGACTTTAATCACAACCCAAGAGCTTTTATTCTCCCTGCTGCCTCTGCAAGGAATGCAGGTCTCTGCAGGGAGCTGTCCTTCAGCTGCTTTGCTCCTGTTAGTAAAACATGTTCATCCTTTTATTATTTGCTGCTTTGGTTAACCCCATCTTGCCTGTTCGGCTACTTTTACTGTGCTAGGATGGCTATTCCTGCTGCCTTTTTACCCCTCTGCTCCCAAAATACAACTGTGAAATACCTCTCCTAATAATCCTTATTGCTGACCTCTTTTCCTTCTTTGTGCACCCCTGTCAGCTCTGCTGGGATCTGCTCTCCCACTGCCCATCTGCCTTGTAAGGCTTGGTTTTACTGGGAAGATCAGCATGTTTGCCTCAGGACTGGTGCATGGTCCATTGCTCTGTGTGCTCAGGACACTTGGAGGCAGAGATGTTTTTACTGATGAATATTCTTGCTTAGGCTCCCCATATCATTCATGCTCATCACAAGCAAAGCTTGCTTTACTCTTGAGATCCATCACACTAAATGGTACTGAAATGACTTTCATCAATTAATCTTAAATGCTGTCCCCCCAGGAGAGCCAGTATTCAGAATGTGCTGGGATGTGAGCAATCCTCACAGCTCCTTATCCATTTAGTGTTCATGCACTGGGGGTGGCATGTTCATGTGTTTGAGGAAGATGGCCATGGCTAACAAAGATGACAGTTTCCTGGCAAGAAATGTTCAATATTGAACTGCTGTATTCAAATTATATTGGGCCACACTACTCTCAGCTAGTGAGGAGAACAGGGAGTTTCCACAAAAGAGATCTCTCTGATAGGCAGAGAGAGTTGGTTTTTTTTTCTGATTCAGTAGATTTGGCTTCATTCTGAGAAGCTCTGAAATACACTAATTAAAATACTTTACTGTATCAGTTTGGCTCCCTGCCCTCACTAAGGAACTCCAAAAAGCTAATGGCACTGCTCTTCTCTGAGGATTTTCAGGAATTCAAAATACCATCAGCAGTATATTCCAAGTGAGCAAGATCATTCATGTTCAACAGTCCTGACAGTCCCTGTGCCTAATTTGTGGCAAAGAACTGGCCCCATGGTGCAACTTCAGCTGCATTTCCTCCCCATTATTTCAGCTGGTTTTTATTTTGGTTTGACTGCCGAGCCTGCAGCCGGTGCTCCACCTATACCCTTAGCATCTCTTTTTCCTGAGACATAAACTTTGTTCCTGCCTTTTAACACACAGCAGAGAAGTTAATCCGTGGCCAAAGCACTTGAGGTCTGTAACAGCTCTGTGACCACATGAATTCCAAAGATCACAAGTCAGATGACCTCTCCAGAGTCCCAGTTCTGCAGGCTGGTGCATTGTGCTGATGGACAAAAACCAAACCTACCATCTGCACCAATCCCCTCAAGCACATGGAACATCTTTCCTCCCATCTGTGTCAAACAGCCTTTGTGTTTCATCCACTCCACACTGCTGATCGGGAAAAAATAATTTAAAAAAGGTTAAATGATGAAAGGGAGGGCTGAAGGACATATGGGACCATGCCAAAGCTTCATCCATCTGACTTAATGAAAGCAGGATCTATGGCTGCTTGGAACTATAAAGCACATCCACATCTGCCAGCAAATAATGCTGAATGCAGGGTGACAGGTGCTGCCCTGGGCAAGAGTTGCCTTGCTGCCCTTGGAGAAAAGGGAAGAAGAGGAACTCCTGTACAGGAAATCTCTTGGAAGGCCATTCAATCTATACTGGTACTATGAACCTTCCTCTCTTTTCCCCCTTATGCTCTGGATGTTGGATGTGAGTAGTTACAGGAGTCCCAGAAGAAGCTAATGCTGCTTCTGAAAATAAAAAGAAAATCTAATCCCAGTGTATTTCTCATTTGGAAGCTGATGGTCAGCAGGGTCTGACTGAGAGCATCTTGGTCTTACTATCAGATGTCTTTAGGAAGTGAAAAGAACTTTTGGAAATCTTAAGGAGAGCAGCAATCTGCAGAGTAGAGGAGAAAACACTCCTTTGGGTCCCCTAACCCACAGACGTTCTCTCTCTTCTCTGGAAGGGAGGGTACATCCTGTCCAGTCCCAGTAATAACACTTCCCACGTTGTAGGAAAAACACCACTGAAGCAAACAGCAGTTACAACAGCTTTCCCTCCAGAGCTGAGCTTTAAATGTCTGCCCAGGAATCCTAAACACATGAGTTATGAGTGTGAGAAAACATTTCTCTTGTTAGGAGCCCAAACCCATTCCTGGAGCAATTGCAATAGCATTGAACCAGGGATGAATTTTCAGTGTGCTTTTGTCTATTCCTGACACGCTGCCTGCACTTCTGCTTCTCTCTTTCTTGATGGCTCATTGCAGAACCCCCTCTGTGTGCTTGCAGATATCACACAAGCACGTTTTATTCTTTTCTCTCTTGGTACTTCAAGCTGTATCATCCCAACCTACAAGGAGACTCTCTGTTTGCAAAAAAAAAAAACAAACTAACAAAAAAACCCCCAAACCAAAAAAATTTCATAATGAATAAACAGCATGAGCAAAAGATTTTCTAAACATGTCACAGAATGACAGGAAAATAAGTGGGTCGGGGAGCCTGCAGTGCTCTGGCACAGTGACTCAGCCCCATTCCACGTTCCTGTGCTCCAGCCAGCAGGGGAGAGAGCCCTGAGCGCTGTCATTGTCACTGCCACCAAGTGAGGTGCCAGTGAGTCACCTCTGCTGGGCACCACTGCAGCGAGGGCAGCAGGGCATGCAAACAGCACAGCTCCATTCTGCCAGCCCCAAAGGCTGGGCCAGACAATGGCAGGCAGGACTTTAAAATGTAACATTCTGTACCACACACAAAAGAATTGTTTGGTTTGGTTTCAGTAGAAATTATTCCTCAACAGCTGAATTTTTCTGTCTTCTTTTGAGCCAAGGAGGAAAATCAAATTCCCCAGTGTAAGACCTAGGTGTCATCTCCAGACATGGATAGGAAAAAGCAAAAATTATTGTGAAAGCTCATAGAAAAATCACTAAACACCCCCCCTTAATGGTCAGCCAAAAAAAAAGAGACGGCCAGCAAGGCTGACAAATACTTCATTTTTGAGTGTAAGAACTGTTAGTAACAGCTACATAAGCACCAAATATCATTTTCATTGATTTCAGGATGAGCAAAGCAGTTCAGTGTGTCTAGAGAGCTTCTGCCTCTGCTGAATGACTTTCAAAGCTAGAAATAGATCTGTGCTCCCTCTAGCACATCCATAAGAGGAGGTCTGAGATTCCTTTGTTTTCTGTTATTGGATTAAAGTGCTTGAAGTTATAAAAGGAATGTAGACTTGGTCTGCTGGTTTCCTTCCCTCTCTTCCAAGAGGGTTTGCAGGCACTTAAGATTATTTTTAGTTCTGTTTTAATACATTCCTGCCCCAGGAGTAAAATGCTTGTAATTGTTGGAGTTTCTGAAGGCTGTGATAGTGCCAGTCTAGGAGCTGGCCTGAGAACCAGGTGTCCTGCTAAGTCACAAGCTGATGTGATGATGTAAGTGAAGGTCTCCATGAAGGGATAAAGAGATCATTTCCTTGGTGGTGTCCCCAGGGAACATGCTGAAACCAGCCAACAGCAACCAGGAGTGATGGAGAAAACTGGGGGACTGAAGTGAAGAGATGTGTACAAATGAAGAGAATTGCTGCAGAGATGGGGATGATGTCAAGCTGCAGATTGGCTACTGCAGATGTTCATGGCTTTGCCAAAGCTGTGGGGAATCTGCAATGGTGGAAGTGTTCTTGGGAGTACAAGAGCACAATAAATTTACAGAATCACTGAACTGTTAAGGTTGGAAAATACCTCTAAGATTATAGAGTACAACAGCTACCTCAGCACTGCCATGTTCACCACCACACCACGTCCCCAAGTGCCACATGCCTTTTAACACTTCCATGGGTGGTGACTCCACCACTGCCCTGGGCAGCCTGTTCCAATGCCTGATCACCCTTTCACTCAAAAAATTTTTCCTTATATCCAATCTAATCCTTCCCTGTGCAACTTGAATCCATTTCCTCTTGTTATGTGGGAGAAGAGACCAACCTCCACCTGATGCTCCTCTTCTATATTTGACTCCTTTTTGTCCCTATCAACTCAGCTCAGTCACTTAAACCTTCTAATTATAAATCTGTGAGATCACAGGCAGCATTTAATGAATCCAGAACATTGTTTGAGTCATGATGGTGAGTGTTTATCACATTGTTACTTAGCCCAGCACCTGGTGCTGCTGGGGCTGGGAGACACAGGGCTGGCAGTTCAGGGCACAGATTGGTGACCAGCCTGCCTGCCAGGGCAGCCCACAAATCACAGCTCCTGGGATCCACTTCTTGTACTAATAAAGTGAGTGTGTCTGACTTTCCTGGTTAAAAGTGCTCTCTGCTGGAGGAGCAGTGCACAGAAGGCACTGAACCATGACTTGCACTGTAATGTAATTCAGCTGTTGTTTCAGAGAGCTGAAGATGGCATTTGAAATTCTCAGTCCCTGAAGGGTCATATTTAAGGTATATTTCACATAAATTCAGAACAGTGTCCAGAGAGGCTGTCTGTTTTTCATTTTCACTGACACTGCTAAATTCTCTTGAGCTTGGCCATCTCCTCTGCCAGTTACAAAGTTTTACTATGAATCAATAGGAACAAGAGGAGTTTTCCCCAAATTGCTCCACTGTGGAGGAGAATATTTCTCTATGTGCAAAAACTGACCGAGTAAATTTGTCTAAAAACGTATAGACAATAGAGATTTAAATTCACAAGCACCAGCCCTTTGCAGCAGCATACAGAAGATTCTATGCAAAAGCAAAGGGCCTTTAAATTACTCTGGTAGTTCTATTTTTGGTTATTAGGCACCAGAAGGAGGAAACTCTAGGTCTGGCTGTGCATTGTCTCCAGCAGAATCAATGATACATTTCCTTCTTAATTTGCCTTCATGTTTGACCTTTTCTTATTTTTAAAACCAGAAGAGCAACTATTTGTTATCACAGCTGAAAAGAATATAAAGGTTTCTGGTATAAAATTAGACACTGACAGTCCACTCCAGGGCTTCTCAATTCACTGGTTGCTCTCCTATTTATGGCACAAGATAAGTGAGAAGGACCAGTGAAACAGCCCAGGGCAAGAGGGACTCTTTGTGACAGAACATCCTTGCCCAGAGGAAGCTCAGCTGTCCCCAAGGGAGCCCAGGGTCTGTGAGTGCCACGTGTGCCTGATGGGCTCAGGGGACAGCCCACTGCACCTCCCACTCGTGCAATCCAGATCACAGAGAGCTAAGAACCAGTTTGGGATAAAAGTGAGAACCAGTCTGGGATAAAAGTGAGAACCAGTTTGGGATAAAAGGTTACATCTGGAAATACAGTGCTAAATTTCTGGATTAAAAGCGACAATGTCAAAGATTAAAGCTGCTCCCTCTTCTATTAACAGCATTTTGTGACAACCAATCACAACACATATTCAATGTAGAAAATGCTGTTTAAAGGAAAATCTCTATTAAAGAACTATTTTTCTAGCTGTCCAACAGAGACAATAATGAAAATTCCTCCTCTTACATTTTTTCTAAGACACAAACATCTCAACTACCAAGTTTACAATTTCTTAAATACTTTCCAAATGATATGTTTATCATTATACACCACTAAAAAAATGCTTTTCCTTTCTGAGTATTTTAATGCACCATTTTTACAGCCAAACATCTCAAAGTGTAATGTTGTGTTTTCCTCAGGGGTTGATGGTTTGTTGTAAAAAGGGCAAAGGAGATGGGTCTGCAGAGAGATCAAACTGAGCTAAGGCATTTTCCTCCCTCTGTGAGAGCTGATCTCTGTACTTTTAGCTTCAAGTGCACAGCCCAGAACTTTCCAATTCTGTCCTGAATTCATGTTCTTGAGGCTTCCACGTGGGGAGCTGGGAGACCTGGCAGAGCTGGACCTGGCAGGAGTTCCCAGCTCTGCAGTGGCCACACTGACATCCTTGGGGCTCCCAGACCCTTGGCAGTCCCCCAGAAAAGCTGTCCCCAATCTCAGAGCCCTCAAGCTTTGGCTGTCTGACAACTCCCATCACCAAGCCACGTTGTGCCAGTTCACAGCCTGCAGTTCCCTGGTTATTCCCTCAAGGCCTCTGGTTACCTGGGTGAGCCAGCACTGCAATGTGCTTGGGGTGGCAAAGCTCAGTGGGGACACTCAGTGACAGCCACAGCTCCAACCTGCCTTGCAGCAGAGCCTGTGCCACACCAGGTGTGTCAGGGGGACAGCCCCAGTGTCCCTCTCACAGCTGGGCTTGGTGCTTTTCTAATGGTCCCTTATCTTATGAAGCCAACATGAAGCTGACATGTATATTTATTGATTAATAAGCATTATCACACAATTGCCTCCTTGTCCACAGCCTCCCCAAGTCCATCCTATGTTCCCAGAGCAAGATACAATCAGGAAGAACAAAAAAGGAAGGAAATCACAGTAAGTGGTACTGTATTGTTAAGATTCCAGAACTGTGAAGGAGAAAAGATTTATTGCTCCTTTCCATGAAAAGACAGATCTTATCAGAAAACACTGACAACAACAAAAGCTCCATTCATGATCAAAAACCTGGTTTTGCTGGTGTTATTTATTTACACTGCAGTAACAGCAAGGTGCCAAACTCAGAGAAAAGTACCAGATGCTGAACACATAAGTAAACAGCTCTAAGAGAATTCCTGCTTAACCTTGCATGACAGAAAACAGATAATACACAGTACAAAGGGGAAAAGGAGCAGCAAAAGAATAAAAAGTACCCAAGAAAGCAAAAGTCAGAACACCTGTTTAGCAACATTATAATCACTGAGTTACCACTGCTATTCACACCCCTGACAGCCTGTTTCAACTCTCCACTCTCCCTCCCTCTCACCCTTCCCCTGGGTGATGCTCAGTGTGTGGCTCTGTTGCCACACAAAACACGAAGCCACTGAGAAATCAGAGTTGATGCCACATTAGTGAGACACTTGTAAGAGTGTTGAAGTATTTGGTTCAAAAAAGAATTAAAATTTGAAATGAACTTTGTTCATACAAAGACAGCAATTACTGCTGCCTTTTCTCACCTGAGAGTGGAACACTCCATGTACACATTTTTGTAGCACTTTGCAGCATTTTCTGGGTTCAGCCAGCCATGGACTGTTTGTTTCATTTTCCCACTTCGTGCCTACTAGATTGACTGCACTCAATTTAAATTAAAACATGGGATTTCTAAGTTGGTTTATTTAAGGTCATCACCAAGGGCATTAACCTCTCACTTGAGCAGTTTTTGTAATACTTGTACCACTGCAAACTTCCTTTGCAGTGGTTGCATAAAGGCAGGCAATCAGCAGAGACACCTTCCTGTATTTAAAATACCAATGTGCTGTGCACACTGCAAATGACATAAAGGTGAGACTCCTCTCTGACCTCTGTGGATGTCCTGGTGCTCCTAGAAGGAATATGGACTGCACATTTTATCCATGAATGTGCCCTAAGCTTGAGATTCTCCCATTACACTCAGAACCCTCCAGAATGACCATTACTGACTATCCCACCCCACCTGCTCCCAGCAATGCACACATCAATACCACAGCAGGACAACAAAGACTTATGGTGTTTTGCAAACTGGGAGAAGGATAAAGGTTAAAAAGGCAAGTAAAGAAAAAGCAAGCCTGATTTGAAGCAAGAAAAAAACCCCAAACTAGGGATAAATTACATTCCCTGGACAGCTAATGAAGCTGTGGGACTGCAAAGTCAAGTTACAGCAAGCTTTTCTAGATAAAAGGTCTGGGATTTCAAGTAAGCAAACATAATAGTGTAAAATGGTCTCAAATCCTGAATAGAACTATGGAGAATTTGGATGATGCAGATGTTATGAGCACTCTGGAGAAGAGGGAGTCATCTACTAGTGTGTAGTGAGAATGTACAAAGAAAATGACCAATTCTAATTCTGACTCAGTGTGGAGCTGAATTTGGCCTCTTCACAGTATTAGTTTAGTGATGTAATAACCACACAGACATTAAGCAAATATACCACTGTATTTATAGCATATCTACAGAGGAAAAAAAAGTTTAATGAGTAAAACATTTTCAGTAATCGCCTCAAGCAACCTAATAAGGCTTTATGTTTAATATCTTCTAGTCCCTAAACATTAAAAAACTGCCATTCAGTATCACCTGCATGGCAGAAATTACCACCCCAAGACAGCTATCACAGGTGGAAGCAACTTCCACAGCTTTAGCTCAAGGTCATCCAATAAAGCTGGCTTCAAGCTTTGCTTTCCATCTGGAAAGGCAGCAGTACCAGCACTGGCAGCTCTCCCACAGTCTGTTCCATGGTGACAGTGGATGCTGCTCTGTAAGAATTCCATGCTTTCCACAGGCATAGGCAGGAAATGTGGCTGAGATGATCTCACCTTTACTAACAATATTTACTGGGTCCCAACATGCTAATGCATTTTAAAATGCATGAATTTTGCACTACCAATGATTTTGAAGTTCAGTTTTGGTCTGCTCTGTATGACATAGAGGACTGAAGGTTTGCTGCCTCTCCCTGGCAGCCAAGCTGAGCTAACACAAGCATCATCCATTTTTACCATCATGTCTTTCAGCACAGTAGATTTCCATGCCCCCAGCTAATCCTAAACTGCCTTTGAAGCCAAACACATCCACAGCAGCAACACATTAAAGGTGTGACAAAGATGCTGCTGCCTGAGCAGCTCCCTCAGCCTTTGGGTCTGTTATCTCACCAGGAAAGAAAAAAAAAGGAAGTGGGACAGGAGAATTAGAAAGGAAGGGAGAATGTGCATGTTCTGGTGTGTTTCCTTTCCTTAACAGCACAGACAGATTGAACATTTACAGTTTGACCCAAAACTCTTTTTATAGAGAATGTTTTAAGAAAGGAGCTGAGAGAAGCCTGAGAAGTGAAGGAGGGGAATGCTGGCAGGCTACAAACTGATGCTGCTCTGTACATATTGCCTCCTTCATACCAATACATGCTGAGTTCTCAGCTATTCTAAAAACAAACCAAGAAGAGCTGGAGATAGATGATGGCTTCAAGCTATATTTTCATTTCCTGGGCTGGCTGGAGATGGTCACAACAGCTCCTGGCATAATTTTATGAAATTTCATCATATCAGTAGCACTGAAGGAGAGCTGCTACAAACAGCCACCATTTCTACATGACCTGGCCACATCCTGAGGTCCATCCTGGGCACTAAGCAAGGCAGGGTCTTGAGACAAAAATAGCATTACATTTGATAATGTAATTATAGAGCAAATCACAGTGCATCTGCTCTGCTGTGACTGAGGTTGCCTGAGCTAAAATACGATTGTGCAATATAAATTGTGGCATTACCTAATTGAGAAAGGCTTGATTTTATAATCTGAAAATTGTCTCCTTATAAACTTCAGGTAGTTCTTCATAGCAAGCAGGTATTCAGCTAGAAGCAATGTGGATTTCCTGGGTATGAAGAGTACAGCTGCTTTCAGCTGCTCTCCTTTTTTTTTTTTTGTTTAAGGAGGAAAGAAAAATAAGGAGCAAAGCAAAGGACACCTTTACAAAGGTGAATATCTGACTTGCAATTGGCACAATGGTCTGGGAAACATCATGACCTGTTAGTCCATTGCTTCAGCTCATTTTGCTTTCTTTGTTTCTTTGAACTGATGAAAACAAGAATTAGCAGAAAACTGGCCTCTTATAAAGTATACACTACATGATGACCTATTTCACTGTGATATATAGCAAATAATCTGTTAAACAGATAAAATAGTCTATCTGCTTTCCTTGCTTTCCAAATCAAAAACATTTTAGGGGACAGGCTAAGAATAAGCTATCACACATCTAATTTTAGTGAGTTTCATGCAGCAGAATTAAAAAGCTGTGTTTTGCAATAAAAATTATTACNTTGTTAAATAAACAGTTTTTTCCACTTTTCTCTAAGGAAGTCTTTTCCCGAACCGGTGTGGGGGAGGGGTGGCTGGAATTAGCTTTCCTAGAGGAGACCCCCCTCAGAGGTCTCCTCCTAAATTTGCCCTAAACCAGGACAACTTCTGAAAATCAGAGATGTCAGTTGGAGTTTCTGTACTGGATGTTTTCATTTCACTTCAGAGTCCCAGAAAGTCACACTGTTTAAATGCATCTTTGTGTGACAACACTTCATCTTAAAGTGCTTTAGTTTTAATTACTGAAACGAGGTCTTACATAATGTTTGGTGCACCAATAAGGAATTTCCACTTCTCTCTGCAAGGCAGAGGAAAAAGAATGTAGAAAGGACAGCAAATTACTACAAAAGAGTGAAAAATCACATGCATTGAAACTGTATGGATATTTATGGCCTTCACTTAAAAAGTTTTGCTGTTTCATTTTTAAACAGGGTAAAACCTGTTTCCACTGTTCTCACAGATGGTTTTTTCTGCCTTTTGGGGAAGGTTTTTTTAATGCAGTGATAGGCAGAGTACAGAAATATCTGTGCTTGTCTGAGAGCGAATCCTTGGTCTGTCACTAAAAACCAGCATGTGCTGCTCTGTGGGGCTGGGGACAGCTCATCATTTGTGGGCCTGGTACAGAGGCAGTGAAACTGCAACACCTTCTTAAAGATATCTTCTGAATTTTAAATAATTGAGATGGGTATTAGTACATGCCTGCCTTGTTTACCAGTCAGAGGGTCCCTTCCAGCTCAAACTGTTCTGTGATTCTGTGTTTTGCCAAGGACTCCCTCGTGCAGAGTTTGTATCCTTTGAAAAGACAGTGCTGTACAAAACACAGCTGAGGAACTGCCAGAAAGAACATTACATTATGCATGATCTCATGTATCAACAGGAACAGTTTTACCTTGTTCACACACAGAAGTGTGAAAAATGCAAACCAGCTCCAGGTCCATTGAACATCTAGACCTTGCCAGGGTTTTTTTCACTCGGGTTTGTTGGAGATTTTTTACTGGCTGATTTGCTAACTTGGAGCAGTTCTCTGCCAAATGCCCTTATTTCATAGCTCCCACATTTGCACCTTCTTCAAGGAAAACAGTAAACTCAATTAGCAGCCTTAGAGCATATTCCTTCCATGGATTAAATCTGACAAAGGAAGAGCTTGCTGTGGTTTCCATCAGCAGCAGATTTAGCTTGCTGAGTTTTGTTTTCTTACTCTTGAGCATGAGTATTTTTGAACGCAGGGAAGAGCTGTGGTACCTTTGGTGTGTGCAAGCAGAGCTGACAGGCCCTGTGTGCCTGTGACAGGAGCACCCTGAGGGCTGGGGACACTCTCTGAGCACAGCTACAGAACTGTCTTTAAGCACAACTACAATGGACTTTGTCCTGCTTTAGGATCTGGCTACATGGGAATAAAAAGATCAGTCAGACAGACAGTGAGAAGAATGAACCTTTACTTTAAAAGATGTAGCTGGAAATGTAAGCTGTGGCTGGATGAGCAAGTGAAACAGAATTGTTTCATCGTGTTCATGCTTTCATAAGAAATATAAAAAAAAAAAAAAACAATTTAACTCAAGAGAATTTCTATTCTGTTGCTAACAGCATGAAGGGCAAGAAAGAGAATACAAACACACCACACAGTTTCTCTAATACTGTGTGTGTGTTTTATCCTTTTTGCTATAATTAAAGGCAAAGCTAAAGCAGATGCAGGAGCTAAAGAGCTGTGGCTCTCATTAGAGCTGCTCTGGCACTCCGTGGTCCAGCGTAGGTGTAGAGCTGCTCATTAGCAGTGCTCAAAGATGAGCCTGCCTTCAACCTGTCTGAGGAGGCTCAGCTTCAGCTGGTTGGCTCTATAGGTCATTCCCAGGGGAATCTAGACCTGTCAGAAGAAATCAGTTATTAAAATCCATGACCTACATACAGACTTCTGGTCTTGGGACATTGGCAATTCATTGCTTTGGAAATCAATTGGGAAAAAAAAAAGGCCACATATGAAGTCTTCCACAAGATGTCTGAATTATATTTATGCAATTTGTTTCGTTAAACAGACACAAAACTTGGACTACTGAGGTAACCATGACTTGTGCTGTTAATCTCAGCAACAGGTCATTAAAATACAATTGTCATTAAAAGATGTTTGTCATTGAAGACAAATGCAGCCAAGCCCTTCTGTCAGAGCGAACTATCCAGCATGAAAGGCAGTAAAGAACAGGTGCTGCTGTATTACTTGGGTATCACCAGGAACATGCTTCTCTCTTGTCAGGGATAAATTGTAAAGACATTTTCAAAAATTAGATAAAGTCAAATAGACCATTTTTTTGGCCATTTCATCCAGCATTAACAAACCAAATTTAACTGCCTCAAGGATTAATGAGCAGAGCCAGAATATTCTGCCACACAGCAGGGAGAAGCTGGGCTGTGTGAATGTCCCTGGAGAAGTGATCATCTTGGTCTGCTGCAGCTGAAGGAATGAGAGGGTCTGTGGTTGTGGCTTTCCATGACTCAGAAAGGACAGAAAGTGGGGCCACCTCTGGCAGTCACTGCCTCTGTCACCTGCCTGCTTTGCCAGTCCCTTGGGCCGAGCCTTGTGCAGGCTCTGCTGCTCAGGAGAGCTTTCCTGCCTGTGCCAGGGGGAGGCTGGGAGAGCCCCTGGGCAGCTGCAGGCAGTGTGTGAGGATGAGATCCAGCCCAGGGGGAGAGCAGATGCACCATGTGAGCATCAGTTCTGTTCCCTTTTCAACAAGCAAGCTCTCCTGAGTTAAATCCCTTACTCAAACACCTGCCAGGCAATGCAGAGTAAAGAGTGTGAGCATGGGGGAAATGAAAAGAACAGACTGGCTGCCAGAACAAACAGAACAACTGCTCTCATTCACTGGGACAGTTTATTTCAGTGCTTTGTTTGATATAGAAAATGTCAAGAGAAGTGCAGGGTTCAATGATGAGGCTTCTTCCAGATTAAATTTATGTACAAACCAATAACCAAGTAGTTATTTGACTACCAGGAGCAGGAGTGACAAAACCTTTCCTATTCACTTTATTTGTACCACTATGGCATTCCTAAAGGTCAGTGCCACTATTACCAGTCCCTATTTTCAAAGGTGTCTAAGCAGTGACAGTGGGCAGAAGTCTTCTGGGATAATACTCAAAGACAGAAGTCTCTGCTCTTTGCAAGTGGTGAGGCTTTCAGCTTCTGGCAATGCAAGTCAGGGCACTAAAACTGACCCCTAATGCAAGGGTTGAAGCACCAGTCCCCTCTATTTTAACATGAGCAGAAAGCCAGTGAGTTTTCTGGCTGCTGGAGCTTCATTAATGCCAAGAGTCTGAGTTCAGCACGTTTTAGAGCTACTGAAGTTCTTGGCCTGCCAGCAAAGGCATTTGTTTCTGACCTCAGATACTCACAGACAGAGGACACTTCAAAATAATAAACTTCTTATTAACAAGTTCTGATCTTCTATTCAATGATTTAGGAATATTAACCCTATCGACTTCATCATCAGAATTGGGTTAACATTCATGAACCTTCAGTGAGGCTCCTATGCCTGACCTTTTCGGCAATTTTGAAAATCCCTCTTGGAGTATTGCTATTTAATTTGATATATCAGAAAGTGTTTTGTGTTCATAACTTAATGGCTTCCACTTAACAAATGTCAAATCTTAGCTGCTATTAGTGCAGAACACAGAGTGCTCTCCTGTGACATGAACTGTCAAAGATCACTAATGAAGTAGGAATAAAGCCTGAATTGGGTTAGACTGTGCAAGCTTCAAATCCCCTACCTGTTGATATTTTCTTCAGACAAATATCCTTCCCACACAGGACTGAAATCAGGTAGGAAAATATGCTCCCAAATATGCACATACTTTGCTAAAGTTTCCTTTTGTAAGTTAGAGATCCGTTTTATGTATTCTGCAAATCGCGCTGAATAAAAAAAAGGTGCTGAATAAAAAAAAGGTAATTTCCTTTGCAACTACAAAAATCATTTCCCAACGGCATTTTGTAAGTGCTCACCTAGCTGGGATGCTCTTTATCTTTCTCCCTTTTAAAATGTCAAGCAGATAAAAGTCTTCTAAATACCGTTCTTTCCTATTTTGATTAATTTTGCATAGTGTTTTCCCAGAAGGATGAGGATTGATACTTACATAAACCTGAGTTCTGATTCTCTTCTGACTAAGACTTCCCGAAGTCTCTGGATCTTTGCCATCTCAAGCTCAATTTCCTCAGGCATCATTGTTGTTTCAGCCATTGAAATGATGTCAAGTTGATCTGTGTGTGTGGAAGCAGAGAAAATGAATTAAGCCAGTCAGACTGTCTTAATGGTGTTTTTCAGGAATGTAAATTAAATCACAGAGCTACCTAACTATGGAGTAATTAATTCAAGCAGTAAAAAATATTCTAGCTGAATGCTGTGCTGACTGGTTTCCCTATTGTTTTGCTTATTACTTGCAATGTAACCATTTAGAAGTGAAAGACTCCCCAAGCCAAAGAGACAATCATTTTGTTAGTCAGGCTGGATGATTCCTCTAAGGAATCCCAACCCCAAACACAGCTACAGCCACCATTCCTTAACTGATATCACCACAAACTGACTGCTACAAAACCCTCTCAGAGCAATTACTTGCAGCTCTGAAGGGTCCTAGCTTGGTGCAGGCAACATAAACCCATGGATGTTTCCCACCTTTAACCCTTCTAACTCTTCATGCCTCTCCACTCTTGGAGATAAAGCCCAGATCCACAAGAGAGGCCAAGGATGAGATCAGAAATGGTGCAAAGAGGAGTAAAGGATGTGATCAGAAATGGTGCAAAGAGGAGCAGAGAGTGAGATCACAAATGGTGCAAAGAGGAGCAGAGGGTGTGATCAGAAATGGTGCAAAGAGGAGCAGAGAGTGAGATCAGAAATGGTGCAAAGAGGAGCAGAGGGTGTGATCAGAAATGGTGCAAAGAGGAGCAGAGAGTGAGATCAGAAATGGTGCAAAGAGGAGCAGAGGATGTGATCAGAAATGGTGCAAAGAGGAGCAGAGGGTGTGATCAGAAATGGTGCAGGGCCTCATCCTGCAAGGGGCTGAGTGCCTCTCACAAGGGCACTGAAATTGGTTGAGGACAAAAATCACTTTGCAGCAATAACTTGGCAGCTGGTAAGGGCAGGGGGCTTCTGTGATTATTTCTCCATAATTGATGTATTACCCCTGTAACCCAGAGAGAAACAGGACTATGGACTGTGTTCCCTGAACACAAAGCAGCTAATTTATGGAAGATGGGTTTGGAAAAAGAGCTGCTTGGCTTCTAGAAAATCCCATTCCAAGGGCTCATCATACTCAGCGTTCAGGTTAAACAAGAATTTAGACACTGAAAAACAGGGTGGATGCATATTTTGGTACCCAAATGGAGAGATATTCCTGAAAAACAGCCTGTTTTCAGCTGAATTAATTTGAAAAGGGGAAAATAGAGAGGTCAAAATGTACTCAGCATAATTATACAGAAAACAGCAGACAAAAAGCATCAGAAAATAAGCTGTTCAATTAATTAAGAGGAGACAAATTCTGAAGTCCCACATGACAGACTAAGCACAGCTGAGAAGAATTTCTGACAGAAACTTGGAGTAGGAATGAAACTACAAAATCTCAACAAACAGCTCCTGGATGAGCTTAGTTCATGGTTCTCCCAAAACGGAAGCAAAGGATTCATTCTATACTATATAACCAAAACATATTTCCCTTGTATTTAAAAATAGATAATTTTTTTAAGTTATCCTGCTAGTATTACCTGCATAATAAGTTTTGACTTCATTTCTTAATGAAGAAAGTGGGGAAACAAATTTTAAAAATCACTTTTTTTTTCTAGATAACAGAATCTTGAGAAAAAAAAGTGAGACAGATTTTGAAATGTCTGTCATGAGAGAACAGCCATGTTTCAGTAGTTGTTTTCAAAACTCAAATTGCAAAACTGGTCTGTAAAGTAAGGCTGTCTTGTGTGTCTGAACACTCAAATGCTGCCTGTACAAGATGGATTTCCCTATTAGAAATCACTGTGTTTGTTGGGGTATATTTAAGTTGATGTGTAGCCTAAATTTCATGAGCTTCTCACAGGCCCACCTCTCATTTTCACTGCTTGCCAAAAATATAACCAGCAGATGGGAAGTTATTCTGATGCTACCACAAATTCAAGCCAATAGTACTGGTAAATAGGAATAGAGACCATAAATAAATTACACATATGTACTTATTACAAAATTAGTTCTCAAGAGCTCAGAAAACAGAAGAAAAAAAAGTAACTCATTTATTTGCACTCTGCAGCTCTAGCTGTGAGTGCCCTGGTGCCACCCCTCATGTGGGGTCACCCTGTGATCTCAACAATTCAGGAACAAAGCTGCCCTGGTGATGTGCTTAAAGCAGCACAGGGATTAGTGTGAGAGGCAGAAATCGACTCTGAGCCCTTGCAGAACAGTCAGAGATTCTCCCTCACATCCCACTCAACGTGTGCTGGAACCAGGGGAAATATTCCTGAAAGCGATCCAAAATTACCCAGTGTTTCCAAAAGAATCAAAATTGCAAGTAAGGCAGCAGCAGTTTGGAAGTGGAGGGAAACAAACACAGAAACCATGAGCTGTGAGTTCCCAGCTTGTCTGCAGACTCAGAGGTGTGGCTGGGACAAGGGATGGAGGTCGGGGTTCCCACCTCAGCCCTCAGCACTGTGATCCCCACAAAGCACCAGCCTCTTTGGGTCTCAGTTTCTCCTCTAACACTGGGGATAACTGGCCTACCTGGCAGCAACTGTACTGAAGGATAATCAATTATTTTTCATAAAATGGTTTAAGCTCCTGGGATGTGAACCACTGGGGAAGAATACGTTAACAATATTGAGCCTTTAAGTAAAGCTCTACCTCTGTCCCAGTGAGGACTGACACCTCTAGACATGATTCAGAACAGCTTCACACAGAAGATTCCCACATTTTCAAAAAAGAAAGAATGAATATTTCATTTTATTTAAAGCAGGTATGCAGTAGTCAACTATTTTTTTAGCATATATTGAGCTTTTTTTCTGGTAACAAGACAAAATTCATAAAGCAAACAGGGAGACAACACTGAGATTAGTCACAGCCAGGATGAAACTATTTTGTCTGTTCTGCAATCTCCAGGATAATTTTCAGTGACAAACAAAGAAGTAAAATGATATTACTGTATGCACAAAAAGCAATTAGCATGAAAATAATCACTACAGGGAAATAAAATTATCAAGCTATTACATATAGTGAGAGGGACTGAAGAAGTAAACCTGAAATTACTGATGCATAATTCTGCTTCAATTTAAATGCAGACTGGTATAGTTAAACTGGGTATTAGCTTAATGATCACATTTTATCCTCAGTGTGCCAGCCAGAAATAGAACAGTAGCCAGCTGTGTTTAAAAGCAACAAAAAAAAATAAATTGCCTATTAAGTCAATAAGTGCAAAGAAAACCATAAAAGAAGCCTGAATTGATACAGTGAGAAATGGGAGAGCACACCACACCTGGTGTCAATAGTTTCAGACCAATTGGTAAGGGATGCTGTAATTAATTCCCAGCCGAGGTCCTGCTGCTGTCACTGTGGCCCCGCGGGAGGGGCTCCCCGCGCCCTGCAGCATCACAGGCTGAATTGTCATTTGGGGTTGGTGTCACCACCGTGCACAGCGGCACAGGGAAGGGGACGTGCATCAGGAACACAAAGGGTCCCAAATCCGTGCTGCAGGAACCCAAAGGATGTCATTGTTCCCCTGGTGCCAGCCTCACACCGAGCTCCAGAACACCTCAGGCACCCGCAGCACCTGCAGCCTGGAGCAGGAAAAGGAGTTTTTTCTCAGGAAACTCAGGGAGGAGCTGCCTGTGGATGCTCAGCAAGTGTGGGCTCTGCTGGATCAGGGGATCCGCCCAGGCCACTTTATCGTTTCCTTGTTCATGGCTCTGTTCTGTTGGAGCACAGCCTTCACTCAGCCCTCAAGAGCCACCTCAGGCACGCAGCGAGAGCTGAGCCCAGCCCAGGCCCAGGGTAATGGCCCTGCTCTCCACCCTTTCTCCTTTTCAGCTTTGCCATGGGTGAGCCATCCTAAACGAGACTCTGTCTGTCCCAGCCACGCCTGCTGAGAGCTCTGTGCAGGATGGTGGCACAGATCAGCTGCTGAGAGCTCTGTGCAGGATGGTGGCACAGATCAGCTGCTGAGAGCTCTGTGCAGGATGGTGGCACAGATCAGCTGCTGAGAGCTCTGTGCGGATGGTGGCACAGATCAGCTGCAGGACCTCTCTGATGTGGGCACCACTCAGCAGCAAACCTGCTCTGCAGCCCACTCAATTATGGTGCGCCAGTTGAAAATTGTTTTAAATCATTGTTCTGGACTGGACTTGAATTGAGCAATTTGAGGCCAACTTCCACTCCCTTAAATTGTCCAATAATAAGATAATCCTTGCTAAGAAAATGTTAATGGATAAGTTTTGTTCCAAATCTGGGTCAGCACTTTTGGGGCTTTTTCAAGAATTCAGTGAAGTTCTTGAGTTAATCCTTTTTCACTGAAGTATATGAAGTGCTAATAGAGCAGAGTGCAGCAAGTAAACTCTTAATGCTACTTCACATATCAAAATAAAGATTCTCAAGACCACTATCAGCTGATGAGACAGAGCAGAAGTAAGCAGGAGGCACAGGTCAGAAATGGATGAAGAGAGAACCAGCTAGTGCCACTTAAAAACAGGATGCCTGGTGGAAATTGAAATAGTTGCATAAGGCAGAAAAATATTCCAGATAAAAATATGTTCATGTGAAAAGAATCAGATTATTCCTGTAGTTTGTCACTAACATGTCACCTGGAGGCATGAATGGCTAGCCTTGCAGCCAGGACTTTTACTACACCTTTTGTTGTTGCCTCAGAATAGATTTTTTTTCTGTTTGATTTAATCCTTCTGGTGCAGGATGCAGTGGCCAATAACTAACCTGTGTAGGAAAAACTGCATTTAATTGCTTATTTCTAATCTAGCCTGCTGCAGCATTCTATTACAATGAATCCTAAAAATTATTCAATTTGGCATGTGTGTGGCACAGCATTTATTCAACACTTTGTGATGGAATTACCATATAAATACAATCCAAACAGCTGCAATGTGTTTTGTTCCTGGATTGCCTGAGAGGCTGCAATTTAAAATGGGTAGACTGGGGCAAAGTGAAAAAAGGGGCAGTAGCAGTGTGGCAGTGAGCTGATTGCTGTGGCACTGAGCACACCCCACACTCCTGCTGCTTTCACTGTCTGCCTCACTTGGTTTGGCCATGGCCATTGGTCTGGCTTTGGGAAACAGCCCAGGAATGTCCTCATGCTGCTGCAGAACACAGCTCACAGTCCATTGCAGGCCTTCTTTCAGAAATGCTGTCATCTCCTCTTTTCCCTCAAGGCAATCTCTTCCCTCTGCTTGTCAATTTGCTCTCCTGTTTCATCTCCTGCACCAAGAAGTGATAGCAGTGAGCTCAGTGAAAGCTGGGATGTGCTGCTGGCTGCATCAGGCCTCAGTGACCAGCTAACAGGCTGCACAAATACCTGGTGAGTTTTAACACCATGGAAAAGCAATCTCTAAAGGCAGTAGGAGTGAGCAGAGGCTGTTACTGGAGGAGCAGAAAGCTAATGTGCTACTCCAGTCAGATGTGCAAAAGTTCTCAGAATCACTTTGCTTCCACTGCCATTAATGGCACTGAATGCTGGAGATAACACAGCTGAATTTTGCTCCTAGCAGGAAGCTGAATTTTTTTTCTTCGTATTGTGCCTGTTATATTTTTTAAATCCTTATTGGTTGCTCCTTATTCTGCTGGTATGGAGCAACACATTTAAATTTTGGAATCTCTAGCACGCAGAGCCATGAACTGCACTTTGGGCTGACACAAGGAGCACAGCTCCTTCACAGATGGCCAGAGGTGATTTGTGCCTGCAAGCAGTGGTAGCCAAAACTTTCTGACAAAACTGTCTCTGCTGAAAAATGCCAGAGAAGTGGCATCCAGAGTATTTGGAGGATAACACATCGGATTCAGTACATTTACTATAAAGTCAAAAAGAATTCCTCTGTGCAAAGACTCTTGTTTCCTTTCAGTGCATGAGGATCCAGAGCAGCCTTGCACTTCTGGAAATGTTAAATTCCAAAAATAATCAGAAGTTTCAACTGCAATGCAGCTCCCAGGAGCACAGGGGGTAACCTTAGAGCCCTGAGATATTGGCTTAAACCAGGCATCAAAGCTTCAAATATTTTTGCCAGACAGCAGGGCACCTAGAAATCCCAAAGGTGTTTTTTGCACATGCTCCATGTCTCAGAGTAAACCTCTGAGCTGGCTGAGTCCCCTCACAGCTTGGCTTTGCAACAGGCAGCTGTGAAATCTGGCAGCTCTAGGGATCCTCTTTGGCAGGAAGGATCCAGAGATGCCTCCTGAAAGCTGATTAAACACCAGGATCTCTGGGAGTGTCATGGTCATCAAATATCCCTGCCACTAAATTGCCATTTGGAGAAGGAGAAAAAGAAGTGGGGGATGTTTCTGATTAGTGGGGAATTGTGGTGCATCTTTGCATCCAGCAAATCTGAAGCACAAAGCACTGGCCACCTCAGCTCTGCTGAGCTGTGTAAAGATCATTTATGTTCTGGGACAAACTGCTGGGCTTGAGCAGTCCCACATCTGCTCCATTCTGCAGCTCCTCAGGCAAGACACCAGAATTTCATGTCTGTAGAGAGACACATATGATTAATTTTTTTCTCTATTCACCCACCTCTGCTCATTCCAAACCTACCATAAATTATTCTGTTTGCCAAATCATTTCCTCCAAAGGATACTAAATCATCTGCTGTGACTGGTGATGACTCTGTCCATCAGTCAGCTCAGGTCTGGGTGTAACAGCACAATTATAACATTGGGATTTATTTTGTCCAGGTCATGAATACTCTTTTTTTAAAAAATTATCACAGATTTACAGCCTAGACATCTTCAAACATAAGTTTCTACTTCAAAAGTATCTCACTCACACTCTACCATATGATCCGATTTTAAAATTAGGTGAGCAGAGAATATGAAAAGCACTGTGTGCAATTGCCCACTGCACTTCCAGAATCACTGCCCTGCCTGTTCCATATCTAAGAGCCTCTGGTTATAAAAATAATCTTTTAGTTGCTTATCCTGTATGTTCTTGTTCTTATCTCCAAGCTTTGACCTAGTATTTTTTATTATTTACCTTTGCAAGAAAGCCTGTTGGCAGCAGTCTATTCTTTCCCATTTCAGCCTTTTGTACACTTGGTCTCAATGAGATTTCTCTTGAAATACAAACAGCAGATTCCCAGTGTTGAATGTTGACTCCTTCCTCCAACTCTGAATGTCCTTTTGGTTCCTGTGGCATTATACTCAAAGCACTGCCCAAATAAGATTCTCAGTTGCTTTCCATCTTTTATGTTGCATTGCACTGAATAAAGCTGGTTTAAAATCTGAACCTGAAAGACATCCTGCTTTGAGTTTTCTCACTGAACTACACATCCCCAAGCAGAAATAGACAGCCAGCGGTAAAAGTGATTGCTAATTAAGGGTGGTCTTCAGTACTTCACTAACTTGAAGTTTTACAGTTAAATGATGGTTCCAGCTTTCTAATTCAGGGACAATTTTCTGCCCTTGCTCCCTATTTAAATATATATATCAGCACAAATCCATAATGAGAAGATCTGTAAAGATCTTGCCTCTTGAAAAAAAGCATCAATTAAAGCCTTGTTTGTTATCCTGTAAAATTTATAAGCAGTAATTATTCTTGGCTTTGTTTTTTGCCAGTTTATGACAGTTCCAGTTTCCTAAGTGGGTAATTATGCAACCCTTTAATCTTACACTTCCCCCAGGAAAAAGATGTCTCTAGTCTTAAGAAACTGCTCTGTGCACAGAAAGCTTCATCTTGGTTATAATGATATCCTGAAAAAACCAGCTCATCTGGCAATAGTTGTTCATCCTGCCCTGATAATAAAGGATCCTGTGAATCAGCACCAGGCTGGAGTTCTTGCAGAAATTTAATGTCATGCACAGGTCTTAATGTGATATTCAGACTTAACATACCTCAAAATCTATACTGCTCTCCTATATTTGGATTATAAATTCCATTTATTCTACCTTGCACTTAAGCTGTCAGATTTCAGCATTCTCCTGACTTCTGATGCTGTCAGCCTTGTGGTACCCATGTGCTTGTGGTGATGGAGGCAGGTCCTGAGAGCAAGCTCAGGTATTGTGGATCTGCAGGCACAGCAGGGTGGACTCAGGAGGCAGAGAAGATTAATCTGACCATTATCTGGAGCTTGACTCATTAAGGGAGGATTTAGCTGCTTGAGGTCCAGTGTCCTCTGCAGTCAGACACTGCCCCTACAAAGCCTGGAGACTCCTTCTCCATGCAGGAAGCCATAAGGATCCAACCTGTGCAATTAAAGCATCCCTTCAGCAGAGTGCTCCATCTCTGCTTTAATTTCCTCCCTCTGGATCTGAGGGTGCTTGTGTGTGCAAGGAACTGACTCAGTGCAGGGGGACAATTTGCTGCCTAATTATCTGTAACTAGAATCAGTTCTAGCTGTAAATCTGTGTTTGATTTGGTGCTGGCTTGTAGCAATATCAGTATTATTTTCACGGAGGTGTTTTCTGAGTTCTCCTAGCTTTCTTTGGTTTTATGTCTTTGATTTGTGACTCACAATACTCTGGACAGTCCCCTAAACAGTCAGTTTTAGGGGGAGAGGGAGGATTTTCCTCTCTTGCAGTAGTTTAAGAGCTAATACAAAAGCATATTTACAGATCAGGAAATAGGATTTCAGCACTCACAGCAATAAATGACCAAGTAGTCAGAACTTAATATTGAATTAAGTGTCTTTGAAAAGATAAAATAAAAGCAGCTTCCTATTAAAATCTTCACATAAACAACAAATAAAAGCCCCAGGCCTGATATGATTATGCCATAATATTGTCAAAAATACAGATTTTATTGGTGTGATAGAAATCTGCAGGAAGTGCTCCCGATGTAAATAAATTCAGGATATGCAGAAGTATGTCCACTGAGATAAATTACCCTAATGACACTTACAGGTTGGATCTTGAAAACCCTTAGGGGCCTTGACACTCCAATTACAGGGCTCAACCTTGCTACTTTGAAGTCGATTCCAAGACTCTGTCTGGGCAATTTGCACGCCCCAGCCAATTTCCATTCACTCAGTGATAAGAAGGTTGCACACATCTCTTCAGCTGGTTAGAGGGCAAATGCATAAAAATGAGGAAAACACAACCATGAAAACAGCAAAGGGAGTTGGAATTAATATCTCTTTATAAAAACCTTTTTAAACTCGAGTCCCATTGAATTAAAAGTCCCCAGACACATTCATGGGTTCACATGCAATTCTCCACTCAGCTGAAACCAAATCCTCCGTTTTAATATTGGCTGCATCTCTGACTTGAGACAGTTTTCAAATATCCAGATTCTAAATTTGGTAGATTTAACTTTTTTTTCCATGTGGTGGCTGTGATAAGGTCACAACAGCTCAGGCCTTCAGATGCAAGCTGGCCTGCAAGTGACTGCTCAGTAGGCAGCTCAGGATCATCCCAGGAGAGTTCCTGTCACACATCTGACATAAATATCCAGCAGCACAGTGTGTCAGAAATCCTGACAGAGTGCAAGAAGTATTTGCTCACATACAGGAATTTTTCAGAGCAATTCCAGCACACTGGAAGGGCATTGCCAGGATTGGTGCCACCATTTCAGAGCCCAGCTTTCAATGCCTGAACTGAGCCACAAACTCTCTTCAAGACAACTACAGTCCATTTGCAAAATAGCCCGTGGTATCTCATCCAACCATTTCTGTTGTGCACAAAGAAGGATTAACTGGGTTTGAGTGGGATTTAAAGAAAAGCTGTCCACATAATTAGGTCTGCAGAGAATTATGACAGACTTCACAAAGTACTGTAATTGAATTGTGCAAGAACATTTTCCAGACTTCCTACTGCTATTTCCAATTCTAAATAAACTCTAGTTTGGGTACCAGTACCGCATTCCCTGTTGCCAGATGCTCTGACAGCAGGATTTTTCATACATTTGGCTGGTGACTTTAGGTGAGGCGTGAAAGCAATTTCCCCCAGACCACATCACATGTCAGAACTCAGCAACCTAATTTGTCTTGCTGTAACTGAAATAACAGAGTGACATTTGCCCACCTCTTTCTAGGAGATGTACCACTGTGTATTTGATCAGGGATTCTCCTACTGACCTAACCAGATGGAAGGGTGCCCTCATTATCCCAGCAGGTTTAAAACCAGAAGCTTCTCCTAATGTTCTGTTCTGGTTTCTCACTCTTCTCTCTGCCCCTACACACAGATAAACAAACAAATAAATCTGTGTGTGTGAGACAAATCAGCTGATTTTTCATGATACTGTTTCATATACCACACACCACAAACTTAGAGAAGATTTTCTTAATCACATACCCAGCCTGGAATGTGTCCCAGTGAAAATGCTGCCCAGAGAAATTCTCAGTACCAAGGTCATATGTGACCTCATGCTTCCTGTATGAACTCTCTGTTTTGCAAAAATCAAAGTGGTAACACAAATACTTGGTGCAAAGTTGGAGGTCTCCTCTATGAGAAGTCACCTTTCTTATGAGGCAGGTGTTAGAAAAAGGAAATTTATTTTCATCCGAGCCAAGAATTTCATCTCAGTGCATCTCCACATCACAAAGTGTGAGACCAAGATTTTAGACATATGCTGAACTTACACTTCACCAAGAATTAACCACCACAAATCCAACAGATCAGAATCCCGTGTTTCTTAAGTTTAAATTCCCTATTTATGAATTAAATATAAGCCTGAGAAGAGCTAGAAACAAATTTATCATTCAGTGAAATATTGGGATGCCACCAGCATGAAATCTGTTGGGTTTTTAAAATGAATTAAGTTAAATTGCTTCCTTTTTGCTTCCTCTTTCCCCCTCAGGTAATCTTTCCTATTTGATTCTCTGGCTTTACAATGAGATTTTCCTATTTCATTAGGTGTTTATCTCCCCTGTTGCTATATGAAAACTTGCAACCAGCAAACAAAATAATCTTGGCTCTATTCAGGAAGTGTTATCAGACAGACTGAATAGACAAAACACACTCACTGCAACCTGTCTCAGACCATTGTTCATACAGTCAGTTCTACAGGGTTAAATAATGAATTTACCTTTTGTTTGCAATTTTAAGCTCTGTGTACAAATCCTTACGTTTAATGGGAATTTATTTGTAAAAAGGAAAATATAAGCTCCATTTAATTATTTCCTCACAACTCATTAAGCAAAGTTAATGACCTCCTGGATTAAGTAAGCCTTTAGTGATGAATCTCAGTTTTACAAACCTTTATCTGAATTGATTATCTTCAACCTAATTTGTGTTGGTGCAGACTGGGGTATAAAACAATGCTCAAGTACTGCTGTAAACAGTTCATGCTATTTTATTTGCATCTGTTTGCACATTTTTCAGCTCGTTTGCAATATTGATTCATTTAGAAAGATACACATCTCAAAACAACCATCTCCCATGCTGCCTGTTTCTTTATTTGACTCATCAGCAAACACCCATTTATCCTAGCCACCATCTGATAATGCCCTGGCTTAGCCCACAAAAATGTCATTGCTATCCAGGCTTCTTGGATAGCACACAAAAAACTCCCCACTGTTATTAGGGGAGGATGTTCCACAGCACCCAGAAACTGATGAGAATCCTCATCATTTGCTCTAGCAGACATAAAATGGTTTCTAGCTTGGATATTTTGTCTTTCTACCACTCCAGAATAAGAGAACCTGGGAAAATTATTAAAAGGATATTCCATGAGATGGGATCCTGTTTCCTGCTCCTTGGATACTTCAGTCCACTGCAAAGGGCAGTGAATGACCTCCTCATAAACACACAGATTATTGAATTCTAAATGTGTCTTCTCCCTCGTGCAGAGGGAATGCAAACATGCTATAAGGACAACATTTTCTTTGCTGTAAATATCTATATATGTGGAGGACTCACAGGAGAGTTTTCTCTTGCTTGTAACACAGTCGTGTTACACCTTCCCAGCATGAAAATAATTACATCACATTTACTCTGCTGTGGCTAACCACATCATTTTAAAACAATAAAATTAAGTGCTGTGATTTTCTCCACTATAAGAATATTTTTACAAAGATATTTTATATCCAGACTGTTCTACATAAAAGGTAAACACAATAAAATTTCTCCACAACTACTGAGGAAAAAACTCACATCAGCTGCTATGAAATGATTGCAACAAAATAAAACCAAGAAGATGCTTCAAAAAATGCTCTGCCTGGCTAAGATTGATGTTGGAAGAGCTCTTGTACATGCTCCTTGTTTCTGATAGGGAATTATCCTGAAATTTCAGCTCTCTTGCAGGATATCTCTGCTGAACAGACACGACTTGGACCACACAAGCTGGGAGTGCTTTTCATGCCTTAGGTGTGGTCTGTCCAGCCCTCAGATCCCTGCAGGATCTGCACAAACCCTGGAGCAGGAGAGCTGTGCTTTGAGTCACAGCTATATTTTTTTTTCTTTGAATGAACACAGGAGATGAAGCAGAAAGCTGCAGTAAAGACAGGAGGAATCAAGGGAAGGATAAATTAAGCTCAGTCATTCATTCCAGCACTGTGCCTGGGTATCAAAGACAAGATTGAACATAGTGGGAGATGCTGCTGGAGCCAGTGCAAGAGCTGGCACCCATCCCCATCAGGGAGCATATGGAAACGGTTTCAGAACATGTAAACCCTGAAATAGGCCTTCATATTCCTCTCCTCCCCAATTATTGTCCTAGTACCACTGTTGCATCCCTCTTGAATACTTCTTTCACTTTATCAACACAGAAATACAAAGGCCCACACTGGTGAGTGGCTGCCTGCAGGTACCTCAGTGCTTCTGACACCACAAGCACCAGCAGTTTGTCCTGGCTCCAGTGATCTGCAGTGCCTCAGAGGCAGAGAAAAGAACACCCAGAAATCAAACTACATTAGTTCCCTCTTTCTAGGGGTCTGATTTGTGAGAACAGGCACCAGCTTCCTGAGTAGCTCTCTGATTATTTAAAAAGAATGCAAAAGAGGCAGGAGTTGTGAGTCCCAAAGCACCCAGCTCTTGGTATCTGCTCATTAATGCTTCCACACAGGGTGGGGGTGTGCAGGACAGAGGAATGGACCAAGTGCTTAAAATAATACTTTATTTTTCAAAATAAACCTTTGTGAGATGAAAACTTGCTTGACATTTAAATAAACCATGATGCTGACAATGCAGCTGCTATTGGATTTCCATACTCCTTTCACCTTTTCCCATGATGTTATGAATTGAAAATACAACCTTGTGCACTTCAAACAGCAGTTTGTCCTTCAGAGAACGAGGAGAACATACAGCTGTGTGCAGCCTGGTGGGGAAGGTTGCACAGTGGATGTGATCTGACAGCTGTTTCTATGAAAAAATTGATCCAAAGAAGGACACAAAAAATGAGGGAGAATTACCTTTGAAGGTGGACCCAGAAGCCCTCACTGTCAGTTTTATTCAGCAGCACTGGGTTAGACCTTTATCTGTAAGGAGCTATTTTGGTCTGGCTCAGGAAAACTGCCAGGAGTCAGGAAGGCTCTGGAAGGGGTTTGTGTGCCCAGCCCTGCCACAGCCCTGCAAGAGGCTGCAAATAGAAACTGGAACAGGTCCTTGCTAGGGCAGGCACCTTCCCTAGCATGGAGCTCCCTCTGAAATCACTGCACATTCCCATCTGCAGCAGGACTGAGTTCAAGCCACACTCCAAGGAAAGCAATTTGTGCTACATCAGTTCATTTTATGCCCTGGAGATTTAAAAAGCAGTATTAAGGAACACACATTATTTGTTCATTTACTTCTGTCATTTTGCTCAGTGGTCAAGGGAAACAGCCTGTGGATTTCCATTCTATGCCTCACCAGAGTCAGATTCTGATCCTGTAATACTAACAAAAAGCTTCAGCATTTAGGTTTCAAATGCTGTTACAGTGCCAGCTACAGCTAATGTTCAGAGGTTTAAAACTTACTTAGTTTGGTATTTTTTAAAGACTTTTTTTTTCTCTTAATTAATTCTTTTAAAAATTCCAAAACACAAAGTCAACAAAATGTTCACTCTCAAAAGAGTCTTGTAAAACCTCTTTAGGAATGAACATATGAGCATCAGTTGCTAAAGAGCAGCATATGTGCAGTTGAAATATTAGTAAAATGGCCACTGACATTTCAAGATTTCACATCTTCAGGACATTCTCCTATGAAATATCCAACTGCACACCAGAAAGCTTGTTTTTCTGTCTCTTCCCACCCTGTGATGTGATTCCCTAATAACACAGCTTTCTAACAGTGATCTAAACATCTTAGCTGGTAGGTAATTTTAGGTAACCTTAAAACCACTGGGCAATTATTACAGACATACAAGCCCAATCCAGGAAAGACCAAACCTGATACTGGTACAGAGAGCTGCTTCAGAGAGTAAAGAAACTGGCTCACATAACAGATTGCCACTCCAGCAAGTAAATAAACATCGAGAAAATGAAGCCAAGAAAAAAGGTGTTTCTCATTTGATAGGACAAGCAATTTCCCAGGGGGATGAATGTTGCTATTCTTAAGGCCATGGGCATACAATGTGCCCAGTCTGACAGCAGAATGGGAGCTCAGGCAGCAGAAAATCATCCTGGGATGTTATTCTTCAGTGTATGAGGCACACAACATGTGCAGGGAGCCACAGGCAAAAGCTGTGTCCTTTCTTAAAGATCAAATAGCCAGAGCCAGTAGAACAAAAACAGCTGAGGTGAAACAGCACATGGCCCCAGCTCTTCAACTCACACAAATGATGACAGCTGGTAAAAAAATGTGTTTTGTACTTGCCTTTCATCTGTGGATGTGGAGTCATTCTCTAGCAAGCTCTGTTTTCACCAAGTAAATTGCTTTTGCATACTGACTTTTGATTCACTTTTCTTTAAATACACTAATATGTTCTGCCTCACAAGTGGCATTGGGCAGCCATGAGTTTGAGCTGACTGAGGTCTCAGAGGTGAAGAAATGAAGGCAATTCAAGCAGAGTCTTATCTATATTTGAGACAAATCAATAGCTGGCTGTCACCTTCTCTTTGCATATGAGAAAGAAAGAAATTTCATAATCACAGGATGTTTCACCCCTTGCTGCAGAGACAAATGGATCTTGATTTTACTGGCTTTCAAAACACCATGGCTTGCCCTTCACTATCACATCCCACACACTGTCTCTGCCACAGACAACTCTCACCCTGCAGGAAAATGTGTGCCTCAGAATGTGCCAAACTGCAGGAACTTCAATCCCCTCCGAGGCTCGGAGCCCAGAGGAAGCAGGATGGGAATCCAAGGTAGAGGATGAGAGCAGAGAAACTACAGATCGGATGAGAAAGGTGGGGACACAAATGCATAACTGAATTTCTGTGACTTTCCCTTGTGTGAAAAAGGATCATTTGAGGAGCAGCTGCTCAGCGTGGGGCTCCAATGCATCACCTAATGATTCACTGCTCAGAGACAGGGAGGCTGAAGGGCCATTACCCTGCCAGTGCAAATGGTGCTCCAGGGAGCTAAAGCTCATCCCTGCCTGCCACAGGACAGGCAAGTGACAAGTGAGGGCACAGAGACCAAACTTGTGGGACAAACCCACAGATTCCCAGGGGAGTGCTCATGGAAGTGACCCAGCCCCCAGATTCCCTCCCCAGAGGTCTCTAAATGGAATCAAGGTGAACAGAGCTCCAGGGGATGAAGGCACAGAGTCTGGCACAGTTTTGCTTTTACTGAAAACAGTGAGGAAATTTTCATTGATGTCAATGAAGTCAGAATTGTGTTTTGTATTTGCACCCAGGAAAGTGTCAATCAGGCTTCTCCATCCTTTCCCAGGGAGGTCAGGTCACTGTCTTGCTCTTTTGGATTCAACAGCATTATTCTAAAACTCACTTTGGCCTCCTGGACTGAAAGGACATAAGTGATAGAACTGACTGTTGATTCCTTTCCTGGTTTTGGAGTCGTTTTCTACAAAAGATGAACAAAACTGTTAAATCAGTTTATAGTGAGCTCTTTTGTTCTAATTTTACCAGTATACGAAAAAGCCCAAATGTGTGTGCAAAAAAACCTACAAAAAACCCTAATCAATGAAGGCTTGGGTGGTGGAAGGATTCAGGGCAATAAAAAGATCCTTAAACACTGCTGATATTCTTACAATAACAAATTACCTCTTGCATTTTGGTAGTCTTTGCAGTCATCAGGCTTTTGCAACGAGCAGCTTGTGTCACTGGAAATCATTCATCCTCATTCACTGACAAACTCTCTTAAAATTATTTTCTCAGATATTTTCCCCGTTATGAGCTGACAAAATGTTGATAATTCATGTTTCATTGCTGATCCTGAAGGGCAACTAACATAATTTATCCAAGGGTGCTCCTCCTGATTTCTCATGGTTTGCCCTCCAAGCATACATTTTTCATCTCTGAGTTTTGAATCCATTTACACTGTGCCTTTTAAGTAGGCAGACAGCAGAACATGTTTCACGGAAATAAATTAGCATTATTTATTGTCTCTGGGTCTATTTTACTAAGTAAGATTTCTATGAAAATGGAATATATTTGGCTACAGAAGAAAAGCCCTCTGGGAACAAAGATTAAAGAGTGCTGAGTTTCAAACTTTCTTGTGCTCAGTAACTACAAGAAAACTCTAGAAACTTCACACATGATACACAATACTTTGCAGGGCATGCCCAATCCTGAATGTCAGTTTTTATTCCTGTTTTATAACGCACCCTTGAGGCAGACATCCTCACATTCTCACAAGTGGTTTCTCTGATGAAAACATGCCATGCAACTAAGACATCAGTTATCAAACAGAGCAAAAAAAATTACACAGACTGAGTCCATAATCCCACAGGCTACCAACAGCAAGGATGATTTGTGTAGTTCAAAGTGTCCTACTTTCCAAATCTAATGCAGTTTTCCTGTAAAATATGTTTAAAGGAAATGAGAAAATTCATGAGCAATAGTCCCAAATATGACACTTTAGGTTCATCCATAACTTTTTCAGCAATTATTGTTGACACTGGTTTGCCTATAAATACTGCATTACATGCTAAGTGTTCATTTCCTGCTTGGCACACACAGTTGGGCAGAGTTTTGGAAGTCATTAACCCTCAGATTTATGAGTGCCTCAGGTGAGAGAAATGTCTTTGCTGAGATATGTGAGTGGATGTGCAGCAGTAAGATCTTGATTTGTAATAACCAACATGCTTTTGCGAAATAGCCCCTACCCAGAATGACACAGACTCAGCCTTTTCTCCTTCCTCTCAGCCCCTTTGGCTTTGATTGGATTGGGATGGATTTGGTTGCTGTTTTCCTCGTTTGTCTGTGTTTTGTAGGACGGGTTGGACTTGATAGGACACCAAGTATTATAAAGAGACCTTTATGTCCAGAACCTTGGGACAAGTTAGGCAGTAAATAAGCTGCACTTTTTTGTTAAGAGACCCTGGACACACATAGCTGGGAAAAAAAGTGAAGGAAGGGCAAAACCTATGAAAATATGGTAGGAAGCCCATGGGAGCATGAGTGGCCCATTAACTGATACATTTCTGTTCTGTGGCCCTGAGACACCCACATAAACTATCACCTGGAAGAAGCTGCTTTCAGAGTCACAGTTTCCCCCACTGTTGACCAATATTTAAGTAGGAATGCTTCTGAGGCACTAAAATATTTTCAATTCTCCCTTTTCCTTCTTTCTCTGTCTCAGTAGCTGCCTGGAGCAAGCAGCTGTGGGAGAGGAAATTAGAAAAATGAGACAATGTGTATAATAGCATAAACTGGATTAGTCTCACTCTGTCAATCATTCTCTGGGCTCTTTGTGAGTAAATGAAAATCCAAGTTACAGCCTTCCTTCATCAGCTACAGGGGATGCAACAATGACCTGGTGGAGATTATGAAACAGTACATTTTAGGTACAGACTGCTAGCCAAAATCACCAATGACTTATAAAAACACTAAGCTGTGTAGGAGAATCCTAGAGCCATCTGGCTGCCATCAAAGCAGGTGAGCTTTACAACTGTTCTATAGAAAACAGCTCAATCCTTTCCAGAAAACCCTTTCTGATTTTCAGTGTGGGAGTTCTGTCTTGGTTCCACAGACCAGACACGGCTGCTTTTCCTCTTAAGTACAATATAAATATATTTACATTAAAAATAACGAACAAGGCAAAAATCTAGCACAGGCAGCATCCTTTTAATCAGTTGTCTTTGTTGATGACAATGTTTTCTATAAAGGTCTAGGGTTCACTATTTTGGTCACTCTCTATTAAAAAATTTTACACAGTTGTGGGTTTGGGGTGTTTCTAAATGAAGACATGGAAAGAATATTAATTACATTCTCTGTTTGAAGCCCACGTTCAGACCTTCACAAAGCCAGCAGTCTTGCTGTTTCTATAAAAAGGAGAGTAACTGTGTATATCCTTCAGTTAGCCTCTTTTCCACCTATTTAATAGATGGCCTGAATAAGCCTAATTTGTTTTGTGTCTTTTATTGCCTGTAATAGATACAATTAACAATTATGGGGAATTTACAGTAACACAAGGGCATGACTGTGAAGGAACAGCAGTGGTGGTTGGGTTATATGAATTCTTTTTGTGCTTCTGACACGTTATTTTTCTTTCTTCTTTTTATTCTTTTTTCTATCAGAGTGGAAACATGATGAGATTGGGGAACAGTGTCGTGAGAATATGATAAGCAGGGTCATACTGCATCCCTGACTGACTGGGGCGGTGTGGAAGTAACAGGAAGTTTTTATGCAAAGCACCAACATGGGTTTGTGGATGTCTGTGCAATAGGTGGGGTATTATGAAAGAAGGCCCAAAGGTTTGAATATTCAACTATCAGATGACAGAAACAAAATATAAATACCCCGTGTTTTCAGTGCTCAGCAGCACAGCATGTAAATATAAACAAGAGTCTTTCTCGCTAACAAGCTTAGAAAGATTTTGAAGATAAACTAACTGAGTTGGTGAAATAAGTTTTCACATGTGTCAGCCCAGGATCCCAGTGAACCTGAGACCTGTTCTACCTTCCTGCTGTAGGAACAAATCAGAGTGATCTCAGAACTAGATTCACCCCACTGGTGCTGCTCTGGAGTGTTCTCTCAGTGCCTTGCCTGGACAGAACCTGTGCTACAACACCCACAGCAAGGAGGGAGAGCAAGCAAAGCTGCCTGTGAAGGCTTTGTGCTGCTACTGAGTCTCATGATGGGAATCTCCAGCTTCTTTAGTCCTGAGCAGTAACAGGGCCCCTTTCCCCTATTCTCCACTTCACATTCCAGAACAGGCAAAAAGGTGGATCTCTGCAATACAGGAATGTGGCAGCTCACCTCCAATGCTAAGTTTCCTTTCAAATGAAAACAACAAAGAAGTTTCACGGTGCACTAAATTGCATCAAAACATAACCTTTGCAGTTTTCTGGCATTTCTGCTTCCTTAGGCTGACTCAAGCTGGAGGATTCACGGTGAGTCTTGCATTTAGCTCCAGCCCTCACACAAACTGCAAGAGGACAGAAAAGCTCAGCAGAAATGTATCTGAGAAGTGCAGCATCCAAAAGGGTGGTGAAAACCTGCTTTGCTTCTCTGTGGCTCTTTGCCTGGTGTGCGTGCAGTTATTTAATCAGGGCATTATGAGCCCTTGCCAAAGGCAAGACAGATGATTCTAAATGAAGCTGTGCACTCAGTAATAAGGGCTGACCAAAGTGCTCCAGTGCTCTGCTTCTCAGCAGGCTCCCTAAGACTATGTTGTAAAAATCATTCACTGGGAAGGCTGTAACCATGTTATTATTACACAAGCCTGACAATTCATAAGCTTGTCTTTTACATGCAGGCACAGAAAATAGATGAGTTGCCCTGTACATGGTAAACCACCATTTTCAGTGTTCTCTAGTCCTTGGAAATTCCCTCCTGTATGTGAAGAGAAATACTTCAAGAACTAGTTAAAGAGACACCTTTAAACAATCTGCTTCATATTTTCCTTGCACAGCCACTGGAGATCCTGACACCATCAAGTCACAGGGCATCAGATCCTCAGCTACTGTAAACCAACAAACTCCACCAATAACCTGGCTGAAAGAGGCCACTGGAGAGTAGAAATATGCATGATGTACATTCCATTGCTGTGAAATAACTCATCCTCGTTCACAACCAATATCCAGCAATGCTTTCAGTACCATGGATAGAGAAGTCAGCACAGAGCTCCCTTTCCATTTGACAAATTGAAGAGAAACTGCCTGACTTCCATGACGCTCTCTCTGTAATGGACATCACCAGGATGCACATTCTCCTGTGATAATTCTGCCCTCACACCACCAGGCACTGACCAGGGAGCAGCACTCTGTTGGACAGATACACAAGTTCTGCCTCCAAAGAGATCCTGATTTAATAGAACAAACCCTCAGAGCAAAAAGGGCTTTTGTTAATACTCTTACCGAGCATTTCATATTTCAAACAACGTGCAAATAGCAAAGGCTTATTGTCAACATCGGTAAAAATGGGAATGACAGTTTTTCAGCTCCTCCACAGTCAGTCTGGCGACTACTGTCATCATGCCATGCAATTTAGGATGACTGTAAGGAAGCATTACAGTAAATAGTAAGATCTATTTATTTTTAATCAATGCTAAAGTGTGATCAGAAGTCAGTGTTAGTATTTAAATAGGAAAGATAGTCAGGAATCGTCTAAAACAGCGACTATAAATAGCATTTTCAGCAGTATTTAAAGGAAACTGAAGCCTATGAGCAAACAAAAGAAATCAATTATTCAAATATATAAGAATTTTCTGCTTTTCAAAGAACAGATCATGGCCTCTAGATTAATTCCTATTGCTATCTAAATGGTTATACACAGAGAAATAGTCTCATTAAACAGAAAGTCGTGTGTAGAAGGGCAGTTCAGAGCAGAGCCAGGGTGCACACCTGGACTTTGGGTGCTAGTCCTGCCAACAGCCCACTCTGGTACTGGGTGTCCAGCTGTGATTTGGGTGGCAGCTCAATGCTGAGCACATATTTTTGAGCAGATCAGATCTCCCTGTCAGCCTGCACATTGTTCTCTGCCAAACAGACCATCTTTTGTCCAAAGCTTGCAAGATATAACCTTTCCTGGCACCTCAGGATAACAGTTTTTAATATTATTATTGTTACAAGTGCTGCACTGCACTCAGCTCCTGAGTGCTGGAATAAAACCAGACACAGTTCTGAGAACACAAAAAGCATGTCTGTGTTGTGCCAGAGAACCTGCAAAACTGTTGCATGTGTCTGACTCAACCAACTCAGTCAACAGCAATTTCAGTCTTCGATTCCATTTTAGAAAGTGTGGAGTTTCTCAGTCCTGAATCTACGCCAGGCACTGCAACAAAACCAACACTGCAACTGAAGCATCCCTGGGAGAGTTACACCCTGTCATCAGCATATGGTAGACAATAACATAGCCATGAAAAACTGAAGCTAGAGGTGAAGAAACATTCCAGAGCACAGCAGCCTCTGAAAAGTAAACATAGCAGATGCACTGGCTAAAAGCCATGCCATGTTTAAAAGCATCCAGGTGAGACTTCACCATGCACATCAAAAGATGGGTGGGGAATCAAGGATATCAGCAACCCCAGTACCAGCCAAGTTGAAGGTGTCACAACAGATAGCATATAAAGCTTTTTTTCCTGTGGCCAAATCAAACACTTGATGAAACTTAGAAAATATTTTTCTTGATACTGTCTAGTACAGTTTTTGGGACTAGCTTTTCAAGATCTCTTGCCTCAGTGGTTACCTGGGAAATTATAAGGTGTTTGCAGGCTTGTTAGGTTGTAAAGAAGATAGTTCTGCCAATAGAAGAATGATAGCTGGTATCTTAGAGACAACAAGGTCCCAATGATAACGTGAATTGGCAGTGATGTATCTTTTTAACTACTCTTTCCATCAGCACCTTGGACAGGTTAAGTCAATTGCTGCTTTCGGGAAAATTATGATTTCAAGAAAGCTCTCAGCGCAGAACATTTGTTGAGCTCATCAATACAGTGCAACCACTGAAGGTGTGAATTAAGTGCTGTATTGCTGCACCCTCTACCTGAGATAACGAGGGAATTAAGTGGCCGTCATCTGTGCTTTCCAAATGTGAAGCACGTTAAAGACTACCAATTCTTATGAAAATCTCTGTATAAATCCCACCTACTAAACAACGGAGGAGAGCAAACGTCCCAGTGATGGTTCCTCGGCCGCCCGCTCACCGCTCCGCTCCGCGCCGCCCGTGCCGCAGGGAAGGCTGGAGCGCCCGGGGAGGCTGGAGCGCCCGAGCCGCCCCGGCTCCGCTGCCCTGTGCCCTGCACAGACCAGCCGTGCGCCCCCGACACAGCCCCCTGGCCAAGCACCAG